>JACSZP010045504.1:213-13213 GCA_016161895.1 Pinna nobilis | reverse complement strand
AGTGATTATCCTGGATCTCTTGTTCTATTGTCTAGACAAGATAAGAGCATGAGATAACACGATATTTGCATCAGATGCAAGCGTTATCAATATGTCATTTATCATTCTCTCCGCTGCTCCGATTGATTTTCTTGTTAATATTCCGTTCCGTAGGACGAACAATTCTTTCCAGCGGGAATTTTTATGTGTCGGAATTGTCAACAAAACTACGCTGCAACAGTAATTTACATCATCCGGCTTTTCCGTGTCGGAAATGTAAATAAAAAATATGCTGCAACACGTATTTACGATATCGCACAGTTCGTTTATTCCGGATAATTGCTGTTATTAATCACTATTCATGTGCCTGTTATATTCACATATCGATTTTGATGAGTAATGCTGTTGCACTTGGTTATTAGCTGTATTCGCACTTAAACGATTTGTGGCATAGAGTAGGTAAAAAAAGAGAGCGGTCATGGCTTCATGGTTGCTCTTTACACTCAGATGGTAATACAAGGGTTCAAGTCTGCTCGATAGAGGCAGCTGGCCTTTCCACTAAAAATCTATAAATCCCGTGTCACGTTAGATAATGGCATTTAACTCGTTGACCCAAGAAATTTCAAAATGAGTTCTTCCAGTCAATAAAAAGGACCTGCTTAAATGTGGCATGAGGGGGCAATTACAGTCTAACCTGCCTTAGCGACCCACTGAATTAAAGGAAAACCTGTCTTATGTGACCTAAATGAGTGGTTCCCAATATGTTTTATATATATAAATTTCCTGAATTAAGAGACCACCTGTCATATGTGACCCTTTTTTACCCTTCCCTTGGATGGTCTCTTAAAACAGGTTTGACTGTAGTTAAGGAATTGTCTCTATCCAATGGCCATTAGCATAAGTGCCGTTCATCAGATCATCGGCTAAATTTGTTGACCTTCGCTGGCATTTTGTGATGTCTTACATGTACAGGTACAAGCAAAAGATTCTTGAATGGGATGTTGGGTATGGTACCAAAAACTGTTGTTGTCGCAGCCTAAACGTTAGATCATTCACTTCTAACAAATCCGGGTCGTAGAGATGCATAATTTTAAAATAGCTAGAAATGGTTCAATTGTCAAGCACCGTGTATTAGGAATCATGTTGCAAGTGTAGAGGTAAGATGTAAGGTGTAGAAGGGACCTTAAAATTTCCGGCCCTATATGATATCACAGTATGTATTTACAGATTAAAGATCCTGTACTGCTAAATGGGGCTTTAGTTCTCTATGCCTTATCATGCCACTATGAAAAATATTTCAATCAAGTTGTGGCATCATCCCGCCTATGCCACAAGCAAGAAAAAAAAATCATGTTGACTAAGAATTACTGAAGACTGCTGCACACATTCTTTAACAGAAGGTACATGTACTTGTACTTCAACAGATTTACATCTATTTTTTTTTTTACAGGTTCTATTTAATCCGTGTAATTAAATTACCATTATCATTTTAGCTTGTATTTTCAAGTACTGATTCTAATCTTATAATACTAGTGTCATCATGAATAGAGAAATTTTTAGAGTCGTATACCATTAGTACTCTTCTGAAAATCTTTTGTGAAAATGTGCATTACAAATGGAACAATACTACTGAGAATGATAAATCACTTTTAAACGTTTGTCGATTGTTTAATTTGGATGCAGGACCCGGGACTTCTCAAGGTTATGTAGGAAAGTACGAACATGATCCAGAAAGTTTCTGATACTATGCAAATTTATATTTCTGTTATGCTAGTAAGAAATTTTATTCGAAATTGTAATCCATGAAAGTGAATTACGTTCATTGTAATAAGATATATATTTATGATGCCTTCTTACATGTATACATACCTGTGTACATGTCGCGTTCCAGTAGTTGTCACAAAATTGGAGTGTTGAGCTGGGTGACATATATAACTGAGATTGACTGTCCTATGAGTAAAAACCAAAGTTTCTGTGTTTAAGTATTAAGTCGTTTCATTGATAATAGGAGAACAGTCAAATCATTTACTTGCAGATGGCCGGTCACAGGTCTCTTCTTCCTGGGTACATTTGTAACAGGTCTCTCTCCTTCACCAATAAAAACTGGCCGCCATTATAAGACTAAAAGATTATCAAGTGTGGCACAAAGCAAAAACAAACAAACAAACAAAACAAACAGTCAATTCATTGACTCAAAGTAGAAGGGAGGACATAGGTACTTGCCTCAGACCAAAAGTCCTAACAAAGGTAACATTTTCTTAGGTGTCTAGGTCTTCCTTGCTGTTGAAGTTCAAAGATTTGAACATCAAGCTGCACAACACACGTACCCCCTCCCCCTTCCGCTTCTCTTAACCATTATAGACTGGTCCAAGAGAATGGAAAAGAGCATACTGCTTTGTTGATACTTCGGGGTGAAGTGGTTAAACCCAAATGAGATGTACTCATACACACTTGCATGCATTGTCACCTTGGGGAATGTGACTTTTAGCTTAGCACAGCATTATTCTTTGTTGTGGTATTAGATACGTAATTAGTGGACACTTTAATAAATAACGGAGAGTTAAGTATGTATACAATATATAAATCTGCTTTATGGGGGCTCCACCCACACAGGCATATTGACTACTTTCTCTCGACTATGTACTTTAAGCAGGAAAAGAAATGTCTGTACCAACATACAGTGAAACTTGTATATATAATGACCTCCTTAGAAACATGTACCGGAAAACTGGTCTTTGTAGGGAGGTGGTCTTTATACAGAGGGTTTTGTACACAAATGGTACTATCGAGGACAGCAAAAGATATACAGAATATTGCTTTTACAGCAGGTTGTACAAGCATTGTCTTTAGTTGTTCTTTTGCTCCCCCCCACAAAAATAAAAACCCAAAACCAAAAAAAAAAAAAACAACCCCCCCCCCTCCCAAAAAAAAAAACCAAAACAAAAAAATTAATCAACTTGAACTGTACTATTTTGTTTCCATTCTGGGAACTGTCTCCACTGTATCTGCCATCTGGTAATGGCTCTATACTAGGGTGTTGGCCTGATACATGTAGCTATGGGGTTAGGTGTTTTGGGTTTGAATCCCAGCTGTGTCATTTTCATGGTCTTTCCTATCAGTCACAAAAGACAGCTAGTGAAAGGCCTAGTTCCTGATTCCTGCAGTTGGCTTTGCAGGTTTAAGATCCATTACTGCACAAGATAAAGCCCCAAGAATAGATGATAGTTATGTTGCTGCTAGAATGCTTGTCTTTGGACCCTGTGGTCATGGGTTTGAGCGTCAACTGGGAATGACTGGCCCATTTTTATGTACAGTATATGTCATCACGTTAAAGAACCTTCACTCAATAGCTATAACTATCAAGCAAAGGTAAAAATTTGTAGCCCTTTACTGGCAGTGATGGACATATCCATAAAAGTGAAAGATTCTTCATCAGGATGTTACATAAGACACTTCCACTCAACTGTATAATGAGACCAGAAGTGCAAATTAGAGTTATGTCCCCTGATAAAAAAATAAAAGCCACTGGTAAAGCAAATGCAAGAGGGAAGGGGGAAAGGGTGGGGGGATCACTTTCAATTGTTGGAAGGGGTAATTTAATCTCTTGCTATGTGATCTACCATAAAAGGTAAACATTATTGCAATTTTACTCTGCATACATGTACATGTAAGTGTCTAGTAAGAAAAAATCTGCTGCAAAATGAAAACTGTTTTGTAGGAATGTGAGTGCATGCTCATACATGTATTTGCCACCCTGAAGGTTAAACTTTGGGAGGTCTGCCGACTTTCATATGATAATAGAACAAAAATTAAATTTTTTTTTTTCAAATTTGGGAGATGCAAATTATTTGATAGATAGATGGGTATTATGATGTTTTGAAAATCAAATCTACTTTTTTAGGGGAGTTGCGATCTGCACATGTAGATATAGGTACAACTCATGTGTATAGGTTTATAAATGCGGTGTAAATATCATGAGTGCGATGGCATTGACATTTCGCAAGAGAATTTGTGTGTCTACGTGCCCAAAATTTACAGCGATAAACCAACATTTGTTTTCAAAAGGGTCAGGTATATGTTAATTGATCTTGTGGTTTTTTAAAATATTGCAGCCGTCATCATTTCCTTTATAAAGTTCTCCAGCAATAATATGTGGGTGTACACATATCTATGTTGTGGGTAATTTGAGCCGTCATGATTATTTTATAGAGGACTATATTTCAGTGACTTTGAAGGGAAAGCATATTGATTCCCTTGTACCTTGTCGACCAAAATTTTAGTAATTATTGAAACTGATATGAATAATAAATATACATGTATCTGATGCTGCACTAGGTATCGAACGGAAAAAAGAGAAGGGGGGGAGGGAGTCATCAATATTAATTTCCAAGTTGAAAAATAGAATTGAAATTTTGAACCCTGTATCAGCGTAAATGAAAATTTAAAATGGAGAAGTGGTAAAATTCACTAAGCATGAAAAATACAGAAATTGAAGATGAGACTGAAAAGTTGTTGCAATGTTTAACTTCCTAAACAAAAATCTTTCAGTTTTATGGAGACATCACTTTATGCTGAGAAGAACTACCGATTTGGTCTTTGCTCTGTATTTACGACACGCTCCATGCTAAGGGACCATCCATCAGTATTATGAAAAACTTGCATATTTATCAATTAAGCTGTTAGTGTAATAGTTGCTAATTGTTTTAAACAATGATACCTCCCTCTCCTTCTCTATTATAGCCATGTTTCAAGTTCATACATAACGCCCTTTACAGTCTGCAACTATATGCGCTGTGAGCGATTTTTGATTTTTATGCAGTTCTAATATGTACTGGTAGTACATGTACCAGTATGAAGTGGCAATGAGATTGAGTTTTGCCATTCTTTTGATTTCTTTGGAATTAAATTTCACTTGAAACCGATTAAAAATTATTGTTTTTAGTAGTTTGATTTCCGACATGTATTTACAATTTTACATATATACATATGTATAGACACTTAAGTCATTCATTGAATTATTGTGCAATCCTTGTACTTTTTTATGGGACAAATGAAATTTTACAAGTGTCAACTTTCAAAACTGAAAGTGTAACTATGGAACAACTGGGACAATTTCTCGTTTTTTCTAATTGCAAAGCAGAGATGGAATTCCAGATGAATTGGAAACTCTGTGTTTAACACTGTCGGAATATGTTCAGTGGGGTCAGCCGTGGCCTAGTGGTTTAGCGTGTTTGACTTCCAATAGAAAGGTCTGGGGTTCGAGACCAAGCCAAGGTGCGGTTGGCCGTCCCTGTCTTTCGGATGAGACAGTAAAAACTGAGGTCCCGTGTCACAGTAGATGTTGGCACATTAAAGAATCCTCCCTGCTCTACAGCCATAAGTGCCAAGCATGAGCAAAATTGTTCGCCTTCACCGGCAAAATGGGGACGTCTACATATAAGTGAAATATTCTTGAGTGGGTCGTTAAACAACGACACAACCAATTTGTTCAGTGCGACTGTCACTTAACTTCTTCAAGCCTGACTTGGTCAGCTTGATAGGAAAAGCAGTATTAATGCATGATACATGTAAGTCATGGGTAAACTCGCCATTTTGATGAATGCTAAATTTATATTATAAAACTATTAACCAAGTTCAATCAATAAATATGAAACTCGGGGTGTTTATTTTTTCAGAAACTTGTGTACACATAAATTATGTTTTACCTACATTCATTCTTAACATTTTTTCAAAAATATTTAAAAGTTTTCGTTGTAAACTCGATTTTCTGTTTACTTTTACTATTTCAAGTGTTGTTTACATATTTCCACTATAGATATAAACATTTTCTGATAAGTAAAATTCCTCGTTCTCGGATAGTTTGTACAAACTGATAGAGAAAAGCACCAGCAACCACTATGTACCTACGTGTACATACAGAAAAGTAGGTTTCGATGCACGACAAACAAAATATTTTGCAGGGATTGCAATATCGGCACGTCAGAGTTACGCGTGCAGTGTAACGCTCAAATTATCTGATTAATAAATCGGACTGACAGAGTCCACCACTAACTTGAATGAATGAAGATATTTTCTAAAGGATTAACCATTGGCAGTCGGCTATGGTTTTTATCACAATGGCACATGGGGTCATCTAATCACTTCTTTAATCAAAATTTGAACTTTATGAATGGAAAGTTCATGTATACAGAATACGTACCATTGATGATCTTCAAATTTTCACACATTATCTAGTGTTTTGGGTATTGCATGGCATAGTGGCATGTTAAGCCCTTTGATATTGAGGTTGCAGTTGGCTGTCCCTGTCTTTCGGATGAGATGGTAAAAACAGATCTCGTGTCGTGGTAGGTGGACCATAAGTGATGAGCATAGGCAAAATTCATCGCCCTTCGTTGGCACATGGTGACGTCTTCATATAAGTTCTTGAGTTGAATGTTGAACAATAATACAACCATATCTGATGTTTGAGGGAATACTGGAGGTATGGGTTTTTGGAGGGGAGGATTTGTATAAATCAAATTTAATAGTTGTCAGATGACATCAGTCATATTAAAGCAAAATTTTCTTGTCAGAGAACATTTCTATGAATGCTCAGTCGATCTTTCAATACAAGGTGTACATTACTGTAAAAGTTCTCTTATTAGAGAATTCTGGTCTACAACAAAAGAAAAGAGTATATCATTTTAATACTTGGGGTTGAAAAGGTCAGATCATGATATTTAAAACAAAGGAGATAAAAGTATCATGGGAAAAAGCAGCACCTCGCAAAATTGTTACGAAAAGCATATTGCACGCATGCAAACATGATGCATGTGCATTTGAAACATTTGAACATATATACACATGTACGCTGTGGAATGCTTTTGTTGCTTTCAATACAGGCTGATCAAACGGAAATGTGCCCGTGTTTTTCATTCAACATGCACACAGATGATCCCCAAAAATGTCATTTATTATTACCCGTAGTTTTAAAATCTATATCCATCACCTGTACTGCTCCAAGTGAAAATTACCTGGTTGGCAAACTCGGTGAAAATGTAAATACTTTCTGTCAGAATGTGTCGGTACACATTGGCACCCATCCAGTGTACATATCGAATTGCAAGGTGATTTTAGAGCTAGTCGTAGGTGTAGAATTTTTTTTTTTTCAGTGCTGTAAAACCCACCCCTTATTTATCACTCTGACTTATATCCTTTTCGTTCTCTCTTTGGCTTAGATTTGTAACACAGGTAAAGGATGTATATTGAAAGACCACATTAAAGTCAGAAGTGGTGGATCCAAGATTTTCATAAAGAGAAAGTGGAAGGGAGAGATGGACTGTATGATTATAAATATAATCCAATTTCCTATTATTTAGGAAATTGGATTATATTTATATTATTATTACACTCCTGGAGTATGTGTACAGACGACCTATTGTATAATTATAATTCATGATTAATTTTATCATTTTCTATAATACAAAAGTATCCCCTCAACACCCCCCCCCCTCCCACTGAGCCATGATGGCCCCACAGGACTTCTGTAGAGTGAACAGATTTTAAACCGTCCTAAGGTCTCTCAAGAATCTTTTGATGTGGTAAGGGGCCTTTTAAGTGTTGCAGTTGGTCTGTGTATCATGACTTAGGACAAGAAGAACGATCTAGTCTAATTTTCTTGTGTGGTTAGAAGACCCTCCCCCTTCTTTGGTTGAATTCTGAGGGTGCATATGCCGGCAACACAAAACTATAATAAAATTATCCCGTAACCCTATCGGCAATAACACTTAGTGTGCAGGAGGGAGTTTCCTAGATTTTCGGCAGATCTTTGATTAGAGTTGCTTTGGTAAAAAATTATTCAAAGATATGAAATAACCAAACCTGACCTCAACTGAGTCAATTTTTCGCCTTTTTTCTTTGACACATCACGAGAGCTTTTAAAAAATCCTATTGATGCGGCAGTTATACTTCACCATATCTGGTTCATTGCGATACATCAAAGAGAGGAAAAATATGGTTAGAGCACTTTGGTCAACGGTGTTCCATCTTACCAGTTATCCACAAGTCTCTTTGACTGAGGTGCACATGGGCTTGTGGTTTGCGACTGATACCAACATTTTGCGAAATCATCAGATTTTTTTTTATGGGTTAAGATGCTGTAAGCCATATCTTGATTTTGAAATTGGTAAGTGCTGGGTTTTTTTGGTTACGATATGAAAATAATGAGAAGAAAATGACTAAATCCTTCATCAGATGTGAAATATTTGCTAAAAATACCACTAACTTGATCACTTTTGATGGAAAAGAAATTAAACGGAAATTGTTTTTACTTATGTTCCACTTATGTAGTATTGATAAGCTAATGAAGGATCTCAAGATATCCCTGCCCATCTTAGCTCTGCCTATCTGTGGTAAATAACGAATTAATATAATATCTAATTCCCGACAATTTTAGAAAATCACCTTCTCTCCCACATCAATTGCAGAAAGTCGATCTTGTGCTAGTCAATTGCATAATGATTCCGATAAGAAACCGCAAAAATGAGCAAAATATTAAATTTATTATTTATTCTAGTATGAGGATATTTTAAGCACTGCAGTAATTTGGAAGAGTGAAAAAATTACACCGTATTTTGCGATTAGGGAACCAACAGACACTTGACACCTAATTATTCTACTTCTTTTAGCACGCACCTGCTGCCTTGAGCACACTCTGCATGTGCGATTATGATTGGGTTTCATTTTCTACTAGATGCTGAGTAAGAAGGCTTTGATTGAGTAATGTTTCCAAGTCTACAACAATCTTTTCTTTTATGTGTATATTTATACATGTTTTATCCCCCCCCCCCAAAAAAAAAAATCAAGGATTGGAGGTGAATAGATTTTTATCTGTTTTTGCCTTCCATCATATGTACCTGATGTTGTTCAACTCTATCACCTCTGAAATCCTTAAATCAACGATTTAGGCAGACCCAAATGTGTTTTTTGGGCTGAATGGGTTAACGTCCCACTCAAGAATAGAGACATCCTCAACTGCCGATGAAGAGCTACAAATTTTGCCAATGCTCCGTACTTACATGTACATCCATTGAGCAGTGACGGTTCTTTTAACGTGGACGACAGAAATTTTCCAGCCTCTGACAGGGCTCAAACCATCCTCCTTGTAGTCTGAAGGTGAGCATGATGGCTCCCGATTCTCATTTACTCAGTCTCCTGAGATTAGTTTCAGTGTGAATGCCTCTGTGGCTCTGTGTTAAGTGTGTTTACCTTCTGATTATGGAGTCATTGGTTCGAATCCATAGAGTCTGAATGGCTTTTACTGTCCTTCCGTTAAGACAGTCGAACAGTCGGTCCCGTGTTACAGTAGGTGTCGGCACATTAAAGAACTCTCACTGCTCAACACCAATGGTTGTTAGTGCTGAACATAGGCCAAATTTGTAGCTCTCCATATAAGTGAAAGATTCTTGAGTGGGACGTTAAACCACAACAACAACAGTTTCAGTGTAAACGATTGTGTTTCCCTTTGTTATATCAAAAGAGGTATGAACGTACCTTTCAGAAAGTATGCAGAAAAAGATCTAAATTTGTTTTTCTTTTGAATCAGAGATTGACTTAGATTTATGTGTCTGATTGCAATGATGTTTTTAAAGTTTAAGTCAAAATCAGAAGAAATAAACATACATTTTTTTACTATGTTATAATCGAGTTGTTACTGTACATAAAAGAGATCAGCTATCTGTTCGAACTTGTCTCTCCGATTTGCATCGCAAATTACCGGAGCTTAGATGCGTTTCAGGTATTAATGTTGTATAAATCCGTTATCAAATGCATTAAAAATGTATACGTATATATTTAGTGATTTTTCCATCAGTTTTATCAATGAAAGCTTTGTGTTTCGGGCCATTGTTCAATTTTCTGACTCGATCTTTAACTTGATCGGCAACCGAAGATTACATTGTCAGGGTCACTGGATAAAACTTAATGTTTTCTTATTTCACCGAATTCCCATTTGAATTTTTTTTTTTTTTTTTTTTTTTTTGCAAATTGTCATTAAGATAAACTTGCGGTATTTGTTACAAGTTGTTAAAAAGCCGAGACTTTAAGGATTTGGCAAGTAGATGTTAAAGTCAGTATATAACATATTGCGCTACCGACGATTGCATATCGCTCATTTCATGAGGGCCATGAAGAAAATGACAGACTTAAGAATGATCTTGAGTTTCATTATCTAAAGATTCTTTTTTCTCTGGGGTGAGGAGATGAACATCAAGTTTCAAATGGCAATTAGCATTTTTTTATTCTTAATTTTAAGACATGCAAATTCTTGATCCGTTAGTAATAATAGAATTCCTAAGATATTTCAAATGATGTTTATCTAACTTCAACTGGAGTTTTTTTTCACGGTAGCCTCAAACAATAATTTCCACGTTACTTCTCATTTATAATAAAGTGTATTTGAGTCGAAGGTATTTAAACTCTATTTTTTTGCTTTGTTAAATTTGATTGAAATTGAAACCGTAATTAGTTTCAACTTAAGAGAGTGTTGATACATGTGTACTGGAAATCGGAACTGCACTGTCAGCGTCCATTTGCAAGTTGTAAATAAAAAAGGTCTAGAATTAAATTCTACAAAAAATTGATTAAGCAGGCATTTTAAATGGCAGGTAGGTGGGGGTAGAAGTCTCTGATTCGGTTTATAGAACAGAGGTGAATTTAGAATTAACCAAACGAAGGAGTCAAATTTTATTTTCCTAAATACATGTACAGTAAGTGTATTGGTTTGAAATTATATCGTACACTTTATACATGTATAAGTAAAGCTAATCTACGTATGGAGTGGCCTCAAAACCCACACTCTGGTTTCCAACAATTACATGTATGTGTGGTAAAACTGTGGTGTTACAGGAATTGCTTATTTGTTCAGGTGTGCACTCAGGTATTTCCAGTAACGTTGCAAATTTTCTGCTTTTTCTTTGAAAAAAAAGAAACATAAGGATTAACAAGATAATGATAAAAAATGTTATAACCTATATGTGAACAACGGAGTATTGCTTCATGTCTAAATGTCGGTTTTGAAGACCTCATCTGATTGACTTGCAACTTTCACTTCAGATTATGAGTTTCGGTAGAGTTGCTGCCCCTGTTAAGGACTTGGGGTTTGTCACAACCTTGATTCCAACCTAGGTCTATAACCACAGATGATGTTCAAGTGTAATGCATTAAAATAAGAACTCTAGACTCTCATTTCTACAATGTCTCCCATTTCTTATTTCAGCTGATCAGGATTTGTATAAAGAATATTTTGTAAAGTGAGAACAGAACCTGATCTTTAAGAATGCAATCAGAGGTATACCTAGGTTATAGGATTTAGTGAGTCACTTCTCGGGAATGTTTTTAAAAAATGTGCTTTTAAATATATATACTTACTTTCAAGTTCAAAATTGGGTAATTAACGAAGGTGAATATATCGACATCATATAATAATGTCAATGTTCTGCTCGATATGTAAACACTATTGAACATAGAAAACTTTCCCCCACAATGATTCCTGCAACATTTTTGATTAATTTGTGGAACAGGTTGTACATGTAGCAATGTGGTGGAACACTCATCTTTTAATTGAGAAGGTCCTGGGTTCAAGTCACAGCAGGGCACTGCAGGTTTTAATCACGGTCCCGTATGCCATTCATAGATGATGGAATGGCAAAGATTTGTCACTGCGTAGTGACCCGAAAAAGCTAAGCATAGGGCAAAATTCCTAGCTCTTCATCAGCCATTTGTTGATGTCTCAATATTACATGATATATTCCCAGTGGAATTAGAAAACACAAAACAACAACTAAATATTTGTACAATGTAAAGACAAAAATTTGTAAAAAAGACAAAAAGAGATGGAGCACAATCTCTCTCTCCCCNNAATTATCAACATGCTAATGACAGAAGTACCATTTTCAACAAACGAATGGCTCAAAAGAAAGGTTTCTTGTACACACATGCACATTGGGACTTATTGATAAACTAACTAGTCATACATATACATTGTAACATCACAGAGGCATGAACCACTGTTGCACTTTTTCTACCCATACTTGTGTGGCATATACATACCGTAGTAGGTCACCTATCTCTGCCCACTTGTACAATTTTGTCTGACAGCCACAGATGCCACAAAAGAATGAACAGAGGATTGGAGTAGTTGTCTGTGCTTAAGCTTAAGACCGACACTTTTTGAAATGGATTTACATTTTTGAGTGGTGAAAAGTCGACTTCAAATCCCCCGAGAATCATTCATCAAATGTGAGAAGATTAACACTGTTAGGAATGCAAAAGTAAAGACTTGGGCAAACATTTTATCGTATTTGAATCTCTGATTATCCTAAAATAGGTTTTGGGGATTACCACCATCAACAGTTAAAATGTATACAATTTGATTTGACAGAATGGCCTTGCTTTTATAGGCTGTACTGTAGTGTAATTTCTCTTGTTGATAACTTAGTCTTGAAGGAGATGATGTTAGCACTCCACATGCATTAAATTCTTGAGAGGTATTGGCAGTAGTACGTGTGAGTAGTGTTTAGGTAGAGAGAGAGAGAGAGAGAGAGAGAGAGAGAGAGAGAGAGAGATCAAATCTATAAATCTAATTTTAGACATTTAGTTCCTTGTCATTTGCCATGGAGTTATTTTTCCTTACTATTTATACAATTGATTGCAACCTTACAAATGTATATCACCTGAAATATTTAGTACCAATGGTACTTTGATTTTTTTTTTTAATTTGAACTTGGAGAAAGAATGAGCTAAGAACCCCCCCCCCCCCCAAAAAAAACAGGACATTGACTTGCTCTTTATTTATTATCTTCATATATTAGAATTTTTATATTCATTATTTTCATATATTAGAATTTTATAATTTTCTCAGTCTGGTCATCAGAGTATACAGCTCTTTTATGAAAGGCACCTGGTTCAAATCTGCACAGCAGCAAGCCAAAGCCCTTTACATTGGTAGTAAATGATCCAAGCCACATATGTCCACAATTTGCCA
>JACSZP010045503.1:0-10083 GCA_016161895.1 Pinna nobilis | reverse complement strand
TACATACAATGTATATAGATTTTATTTTGATGTTTTTGATTAATTTCACTAGTCGGATCTGCAGCTAATTTAATTCATTACATTTCGCCAGGTGTGAAGTTGAACTGAATTCAAGAGGTTTCTATGAAACATGTGCGACAGGTGTAGCATGTGAACAGGGAAAGCTGATCATTAGTCCTTTTTCACACCTAGTCCTACCCTCCGTATCTGAATCGAAGTTGCCGTTCATCATTCCAATTTCTTTTTGTATTTTATACGGCCTAGGGTTTCGAAAATTCCTTGTTTCTTCATATTTACTCTCAACTGTCCATACCTGTCTCTTTTTGTAATGAATCAATTTTAATTTCCACAATTATGTGTAATATTAAAACCGCTAGTATTTCAAACTTGCCCTATTGCAAAGAACACGAAGCTTCACATGTTCCTCTATACCTCTTCATTTATACTTTACTCACTCTATTAATGAAACGTACCGAAAACCAAATTGTGAATACCCGGAAGAAAGACAATCACATTTTATTTCAATATTTTACTTTCAAATACTTTATGTCAACAACAATGAAGTAACATTACATGTACATTAAATTACAAACAATGCATTAACGCCATTAGAACAGTTCTTGTATTATCTTTGATTATAATTTTGTGTGTTGAACCCTTGATCACGATGAACATTGCAAAAACATTTTTTTTAACTTCGCGTATCATTTGATACCAACGGATTCTAGGCATTTTGAACGCTATGTCTCTTTGTTCTTGATCTCGTGTCGTCTCCGGACCGACACCGTTTTCTATGAAATGATTCCGATAAACTATGCACGTTGTTATCGTGTTCATTATCACTTCCGCTAATAATGCCGTCACATGCTGATGCATCGCTGTCATTGCTGTTACTGTAATAATCACTGACACTGCTAGTATTGTCACACGAATCATCAAAATGCACATCATACACAGAATTTTTATCGGAATTTGAACTGTCCTGTGCTAAAATTGACTCCAAATGACGAATATATTCGATAGCTCTCCTTAGCGTTTCAACCTTACTTATTCGCTTAGATTTATTTTCAAGGGGTAAGTGTTCCTTCAGCCGGGTGTATCCGTCATTTACACATCGCACTCTATCTCTTTCGCGCTCGTTTCTTTTCCTCACAAAACATGGTTCTAGATGTTGTAGAGCGTATGGTAGTGGAATCAAACAAACCGGCGCAAACGGATCCGTTTTGGGAAAACCACCATTGACGACTGCATCGTAGCGTAATCCATCTATATGTAATGCCTGGTTACGGATTACTCTTCCGGACAAAAATGATACCTCTTCGCACTCCCTCGGGATACCTAAATCTTCACAAGTGGGAGAAGACATTCGTACAGCATTTAACTCGCTATATAAGGTACCATCCAAAGTTTGCATGCCTTGATTTGTCTCTAGATAGTCCGTACAAAATGCAAGTTATTACCCTGAAAGAAAACATGAAAAGTAAATGCAATAAATAAAAATGATTTTATTAATAAAATTCTTTTAATACTTTTTGTGCAACAAGGACAATAATAAGTAAAACACCAATGACAACCTTTACTTCCCCTACTTATCGTGATGATAACAAGAAAAATGATATCAACAATTTATATGAGATTGAACAATAATAATAATAATTTTAATTTTAATATAATAATAATAATAATAATAATAATGATAATAATTATAATAATAATAATACATGTAATAATAATACATGTAATAATAATAATAATAATAATAATGGCGTCATTCAAATTCTTCAAATTTCATAATAATAAGAAAGTACATACTCGACACTTGATACACGTATTATCATTATTTAAAAATCTTACTAATTTTCTTTATTTAGACTATAGCAATATACCTTTAGAGAATAGTTATCTTTGAAAATTAATTTATTCTTCTGACTATTCAAATATTCAAAAAATTCATTGTAGATACTCTTGATATAATTTCTCAATTTTTTTCTAAACATCAGCAAAATAGATTAGAATGTATTCACGTTAAAATGTAAAGTAGTATAGAAGTTTGCAGTAGCTTACCTTTTTATGTAGTGATTTTACTTTCAAACCACCATTCTTAGTGTCTCTGTTACAGTGATTCTCTTTTGTACAACACAAGCTTGATCTTCCTTTTTATTGGGTCTTCTTTTATATCATTATGCAAATTAATCTTTAGAGTAAGCGCGTGTCTGTTCTTAGAAGTGTCAACTTCAAATAATCCAAATCTAATCGATAGACAATGGCGTTAATATTCGTAAAATTGCATTAAAATCTTGGTTTGGATAGAATATTCTCAAAAACTGATGTCTCTATCAAAACTCAACTTGAAAACGTTGAGAATGCTTCATTTTAACGCAACCACATGAAAAATAAGCAAATTACATGGTCTTTAGCGCTATAAAGTACGAAAATATAGCATGAAAATACCAAATGATAACAAATTTACACTTCATTAGTATAGTTCACAGTAGAGTGGTTCATAATAGAATACTTCAGCCCTCCGGATTAGTGCTCCTGAGAGACTTACCTGTCTGAAGTAGCATTATTATAGGGGGAAAGGAATGACGAGTGCGAAGTCTGTTCGAAACTTTTACTACCAAAGAAAACCTGAGATATTAGTCATAATTCTTTCATGAGCTATAAACACTAATTATAAGGCATTTTTTTTACAACTAGGGATCAATGGATGGATATTAAATACTATCTTAACTCCTATATTGTTAATTGAAGAATAATAGCATAATGTATAAGACCGGGTTACAAGAATATACACGAATAATTTTGAGTCGTTTGGTTTTGTCTGTAAGTAAAAATGTTTTCTTTGAAAATAATAATGAGATTATCTATGATCTAAATGTATAAGAATATATTTAACCCCTTATGAGTGGTAAATCGTTTTATCGTACATATGTATTTGTTTAATTTATCAAGTTCTCGCTAAGTATGGAACAGAATATATAAGCAAAATAATGTCAAACATAAACGGAAAATCTAGCCAATTGATTTACCTTTCATTTGCAATTGCATATATTGGCGTTTGTACTGATGTTTTGACACTCGTATACTTTTTTTCAAAAAATTATATTAAATGCACGGTTCTTAAAAGCGATTAGGTTGTAATTAGGTTTTTTTTCTTTTTGTTTTTTTCATTTGTAGAACATCTTAGACCGACCAAAATAAACCATAGTTCCCTTTTTAACGCGCTTATTACACAAAGCTTTTCTAAGATGTATCTATCCATATATTTTTATTGCTTCACATACCGGTATATAGCCATAACAAGACGCGAATGAAAAATACCTTCAAATGATTCAAACTTTAAGAAGTTTAATACATGTATATTATAGAGAACTATCGACATAACACCGCTGTTCGGGATCACATACTTGAATGTTCTTTTATTATTATTTCATATGTTATGGCTAAGGTTTTTAAGGTTTTTCAAACAGGAAGATATCGTAATTAATTATATTCTTTAAATCAGCAGAGTATGTTTGTGTTCTCGTTGTTAATTTTGAAAATAGAGCGAGATGGGGACAATCAAAGCATCGGTATGGCTATTTCAGTTCTATGGTGTTAGTAATTTGGCTGATTCTTACTAAGGTCATCAGCATACCATGTGAAGGGATCATAATACGTCCAATCGGTTGCTTCAGATTCAATGTCTATTTTAAAGGGCAGGAATCAGTGGAAAACTTTCATGTACCACATGGTAACTTAAACGTTTGTGCGAGATTAGTATCTCCGATCGTGATGGAATGTAGCTCTGTTTCATCTTCGCGCTGAAATGACGTTAGCGCGATATAGCGTCTTCTAACGTCATTCCATTAATAATAGAAGCAACAGTTCCGCACAGACGTTATCGGGTTTCATGTGGTGCATGAATGTTTACCATTTTATTAAGGGTAATCCAACCCTTAACCCTTTGTCTGCTTAGGAATCAGGACAAATTCTCTCACAAAGCCTTCTCATGCATATGTTTTTAACATTACTGGATATAATTGAGTGATATTTATATTGATGCAAGAAAAACTTACCAAATATACATAAATGTGTGTATACATGAGAGAGAAAAAAGGCTTATGGTTTTTCTGCAAAATTGTAAATGGAGTATTTTAGCAAGTTGCTTCTGAATAAGTATCATTTTCAGTAAATGTATTTTTTCATGTCTATATAATGAAATGTACAATGGTCACTCAAGATATGTGTCTTAACTTTCGAATATCAAATAACCAAGAATTCTTCAAATCAATTGGCCAGGTTTAGATTATAGCAAGTCTACTTATTTATCTTTTTCAATATATACTTAACGCGTCCTAGAGTTTTTAAGGATATCACATGCTGTAGGACCCTATTGGGGCCAAAACCCAAATAGGGTGTCATATTTGTCTAGGGCAAATAAAATATTAATGGAAAAAATATTTACAATGATATATAAGAAAAGGTTTTCAATCAAATTTTCATCAGACTAATATCTTCGACGACACATGCATGTTCTCCTTTGCAGACTTTTTCTTATCATGTCGTCGCACTATTTGATCTGTGTTGTTGTCTTAAATAAGTGTGTGTATGGTATTTAGAGTACTTAGGTTAAGAGTTGAACAAGTCTTCGAGTCTTCTAGTCTGAACAAATACGAATGTCATTCATTAGTTTCCAATTTTAATAGCGATTTCATTCTGGGGATTCCTGAATTCCTCTCATGCGACTTTATGTTTTTATTGCAAACCAATGTTGGTAAATAACATTGTTATTAACAAAGGTTTCTTTGTCGTGAAAATACCCTCTATGCTTTGTAAAAAGTGGAGCAAATAAGCAAAATGGCTCTCAATCAATAATGCTTGAATTGCGTCAAGCACTTTAAAACTTCTTCACTTCATTCCAAAACTTATCCTTGTTGGTGATTGAAGGAAATTGTGTTGATGCTGTCATCCCTTACAAGAGACAATCTTACATAGATTACACAAACACGTGCGGGGATCAAGGAATGGTTGATATCGACCAATGTTAGCTGTTAAACAGCGGTGCTGATCGGCCCACTTATCCACCTGTCTGGAGAACAAACATGGCGATAGATGATGAGACTGCCTGATGATTACAGAGGATCTCAGATTGTCGACCAGACGACAGTTTATCCGTTACAAGTGTCGTCTGCAATATCATCTGCAAACAGCTGTGTAACGCTCAAAATTCTTACAGCAACTACTCATTTATCTTCAAGATAATCACAGTCTAGAAAATGAAATATTTAATGGATTTGTAATCACCAACACGTTGTCGATGGCACTTTGGCGTTAATATCTTTGTTAGATTCTGTTTTCTGACAGCCCTTTGACATACGCCTGCGTTTTGTTGATTTGTTTTCAGAGATGCTGTTAATATGCACAATGTCAAAGAAAACTAGAACAAAATAATGATCAAAATTTAATTGAAATTATGTTTTCAGTCGGATGGAAAATAACTTGCAAATTTAACATTTTAAGGTATAAAAACATGTATACAAAATGTACCATTATTGCTAATATAATGTTCTAAAAGCATATAGAACAGTTTTAGAAAACTAATGGAGATAGCGCAGAGTTTGATAATGCACCATTTATTTAGATTTCTGTTTTTCATCTCATAACCTGTTTTTCGGTACACTGCAGAAATATCATGTTCTTGTTCATCAAACGCATGTATCTATACTGAACTTACTGTCTTAGCGATATAAGTAAAAGGGTTGAAACTCGTTTATAATAAAAGATGTTCTAATTTCCCGGTGGGGCTTCGTAATATAAAGTGAAAGTTTCTGGCAAAATGCCAAAATTAAGGAATAAAACCCACACTTCAGACATTACGGCGCGTGGAAATGTTTTTGTTTATTTTTGTAATTAATTCTTATTCTTTTGTTTCCAATTCCGATGTATAGGGTAGATAAATAGGTAAATCCTCTTACGTTCTCAGTTAATGTGGTGTAGGCTCTTTAATCGATTTAGAGTTGTAAAAGAACAATGCCCGGCACGCGATAAGAAAATAAACAACACTCATTATTGTCTATTGAGAGCTACTTACTTCAATTGTCTAATATAACGTACTTACTTCCTCATATCAAAACATTCAAATATATACATGGATTATATTTATAGTAGATTGTCTCCAACGTTCAAAATACCTACGCGTAATAACCCCAGTAGTCCTGAATACGCCATTGCTTCCCTTAAAAATTGAAATAGTCACGACTTAAATTAGCAATGAAATATGTATTCTGCACTAAATTAAATTCTCTGTTCTATCCCTTTATCATCTCAATAAGACAATAGTAGACAAATTAATATTTGTTTCTGACGCTAGAATTTTAAAAGATATACATTTTATTGAAATAAATTCAGAATTATCATTAAAATGATAAAAGTGGTGAACGGTACAGTTTTAAGTAATTACTTTTCTTATTCCTTTTTCTATCGTCACTTTTATTATTATTATTGTTATTATTATTATTATTATTATTATTATTATTATTATTATTATTAATATTATTATTATTTTTATTATTATTATTGTCGTTGTTGTTGTTATATTATTATTAGCTATTTCATTGTTAGTAGTATTAGTATTAGTATCATTTTTAATATTATTTTGTATTATTATTTCCATAATTAATTGTTAAAATTATCAACCATCATTTTCGTGATCATAATTATTATTATTATTATTATTATTTTTATTATTATTATTATTATTATTATTATTATTATTATTATTATCACTTTCAGTATCATTTCATTATTGCTATAATTGTTATCATTGCTATTTCTTTTCTTATTGCGCATTTCTATAATTCCGCTAATATCTTATTTTTATCATTATTATTTATTTATTTGTATTACTTTTAACTTTCATTATTTGATATTAGGAGAAGAGAGAGAGAGAGAGAGATATCCTTGTTTACAGACATAATAATCTTCCATAAGTCACCAAAAAACCTTATTGCAATTAGGCGTGACTTGCTAATGCCTTTTCGCGCGCCTTTCACAAATCAGTCCCAAGCTATCATTTGTATTTCATTGGAGTTCGAGGAAGCAATCATATGTCTACAATATAGTACATGCAATAATCTAGAGGCTGATATGAGTCCATTTAGATATTACTGCATATTGAGAAAAAACGTAATATTGTATTCACAAATATATGCAAAATGAAATTGTATGAGGGGAATGTTTGAGAGGGCGAAAAAGCGGCTGATTGAATAAACCTTTGAAAGAATTTTACTTATGCCAATAACAAAGTTTTTCCCAATGGTTAAGTCGTGCCAAGGGGTAACATGGGTACAGTTTTTTACCCCAAAAATTTGAAGACAAAAAATTTATTTACCTAGATCTTAACTATTTTTATTTCCTATTTTCTCTTTGTGAGAGCGCAGTAGCCGTTCAGGGAATAAACCTTAGAGAGAAATTATTAAGCCAACAGTCCTTATACTGATGCCATTATCAAAAGGCTGTCCTTCTGGTTCATTAGGCGTGCCGAGGGGTAACATGGATACAGTACAGATTTATTATCTGATCTTTGACACATTTTGGGGAAGCTGGTATTATGTATCAACAAATCTGACATCGAATTCTGCAAAAATTAAATTGTATATTGATACAATGGTATCTTTTATATCAATAGATATTCGTGTTACGTTAGCCGGTGACCTGTTAAGAAGGAAATAGATGGCATGTTGACTTAGATCAGTTTTATACTCTACACATGCTTCATATAACACGAAAAATATGCAAAAATGAGAAACAGAGTGAATCACGTCGCCGATCATTATAAGCTCTTTAAAGCTTAAATTATTGAAAAATATTAACTTAAATTAAATTCAAATTCCTTACAAGTAACATTAATTTTGCTCTGTAAGATTTAGGTGTCAAGTAAATTCCACCGCAAGACACGTTATTTAAATACCAGAATGACTACAAGTCCCTGGGCTGGCGACTTCTCCTCCTTTACAAGCTAGTTGGTAAAAGTATTGAATAGAAGACTTACGCTAGGCGTGAAAAATGATAAGGCTAATGATGTTTGTTGATCTTAAGTAACCATATTACGGTTATAGCCAAACAGGTAAATATGTCCTAATACTGTTAAAAGACATGAAGAATAGCTGTCATTTACTAATGCAAAGCCATGCCCCTGAGTAAGAAAAACAACTTAAATGGACCGTAAGTTAGATCTATGTGAAGTTTGAATGACTCATTTCTATAAAAGCCGACATTGTAAACCTTAATAAGCCCGTAGCTTGATTATCATATGTTGTAGCTGTCGATTTTACTCTTTGACAAAATAATTTTGCATTTTCCTACTTGGACTCTTGTTTTAGTCAAGTATTTGTTATGGAGCCCCCGTAGCCGAATGGTTAGTGTTCGACTTCGAATCGAAGGATCCGGGGTTCGAATCAGTGCAGCGCCACTCCGCGGTTGGCCGTCCCTGTCTTTCAGATGAAAAAGTGAAAACCAAGGTCCCACAGTAGGTGTTGGCACATTAAAGAACCCTCTCTGCTCTACGGCCAGCAGTACCGAGCATAGGCAAAATTCGTCCCCCTTCACCGGCACACGGTGACATCTCCATATGAGTGAGATGTTCTTGAGTGGGACGTTAAACAACAATACAACAACAGTATTTGTTATTCTAAGTTTGGGCAACAATTGTAATCGTAGTAATTTGCCGATTTCTTCTATAAGCATGTGCTAAAAATCATTTGATATTTTTTCATACGATTAGGAATTTACCAATATGATTAAAAAGCTCCTACAATGTGTCAGCATTAATTCATTCTTGATAATGCAGAGTGCTTATACATGTATTATATTTCAAACTATACATTTTCTAGATATAATCCAATTTCCTCGAGAGGGAAGTATCCATGTAAAAATATAACAAAACACTCTGTTTCCACAAATGTTCGTCCCCTTGACCTTTATCAAGTGGTTGACGACAGTGATACTAGCTTCTACATTTTTACATGCGTACATATATCATGAAGAGCTTCAATGAAAATGTTCATCAATGTTTATAAACCACATATATACGTACATATATCATTGAAACTCTTTGGGATTCGAAGTCATTGGGAAGTCTGTCTCGTTTTATTTTTAGCTCTGGAGGTTGGGGATATTCAAAATTTCCATCTAGATCTTATTTTCTTTTCTTTCTTATTCCCTTCTATTTTGCTAGTGTAGCCTTCAAAATATCTGTCTTGCGATAACCGATCCACACTCATCGAGTATTGATTTTACTGTTGTTGGCGATATAAGATCTTACCATCATATTTCACCATGTTTGTCACCAAGACTAAAACAATCATAAAAATATTCTCTAATTACATTTGATAACTCTTTCATGTCACAAATAAGCTTCTGTGTAGTCACAACCAACCACTTATAGATATATCATTATGTTTTCCCCTCCAGACCATTATCATATTTGCATTTGATAAGAGAAGCAAGGAAAATGCAGTTTTATAGCCGTATTTAGTGATGTTCGACTTTTTTTAAGAGGAGAAAATAAAACGAGTTAAGGAAAATAACCATTGTAAGAAAAAAAACATTTACTACTAGTTATTCCATTCTATGAAACTATAGAGGAGAGGATATTTCTAGGTGAATACAAATTTGTTTCCTCGGTTGAGGAAGAAGATTACCATCTAACAAACTGGCAAGGACACGTGTACTCTTCTGAATTATTAGATAAAAGAACAATGTCTCAAATACAAATAATTATAGTATCATAACATTCCAACTTTAAAGTATCCTAACTGAAACATATATACCCCGGTATAGCATTATCCCTTCCATGTAAAACGTGACAATCTATCAAATTTAAACGATTTTTGATTTTCTGTCGAACTCGGATATATTGAAAGCACAGGGGTAATAATTTTGTTCATAAAATAAAAAGGGTAAAAAAAACTCAGTTAAAATAGTATTTAAGTATTTAGCCGAGGAATTAAAGTCATTTCAATATATCAGGGAACAGTATAAGTGCGTTGTACCTCAAGAATATTTCACTCATATGGAGACGTCACCATGTGCCGGTGA
>JACSZP010045485.1:0-11430 GCA_016161895.1 Pinna nobilis | reverse complement strand
ATCGATACATCCTTTTCAAAAAAAAATTCGCGTTAAAATTTAATGGGAATTTTTTGTGTGATTAAAAGAACGCAAGATGTCCATGTTAAAAAAAAATCTAAAAGTTTTTTTGCGTGAAAATTGCAAATCATTTTGCCATCTATTTTTATTAACTAGTATAATGATATTCACACATTTTCAAATACGCATGATATTCAGTTGCATGCACTAAGGCATCATAAATGTGCTTGCCATTTTTCACTGTGTATGACACAGAAGACTCTTTTTTAAGTGAAGCTATTAACAACCATTTTGGATGAGTTATCAAGAAACGGTAAGCGACTTGTTAAGGCCTACTGTAGATTCAGAAATTTTCGCGGAACCTTATTTTGGCGAATAGGTTGCTCTGTAATTATTCGCGACACTATATTTTCGCGCGTGTGCATGTTAAGTATGGTAAGTTACGTTGGTGAATGTAAATGTAATACTAGTAAATTTAGCGAGATCTTTATTTTCGCGAGTAAGTGCTCTCGCGTAATTACGCGAAAATAAAATTCTCGCGAATAAAACTGGATTTACAGTATTCTGCGTTTGGTTTTGAACCAAATGTGTGAATGAACATGTATAAATCTTTTGCACATTATGTATATTTCTCGCAAAAGCCTGGATTATCATCTGGATGAAGTATCAGCGATGATGAAAATGGCTGTTCTTACATGTAAAGTTCGTCTCTTAAACATGTTTCTGTACACGCATTCTCTTTTACACATTTCTCTCCACGGGTTTCCCTTTTACAAAGTTCTCCTGCTCGCATTTTTTACGCATTTTCCCTTCATACATTTCTGTCTCACGCATATCTCCTCCGTAACGTTTTCTTTTACCCATTTCTCCTCCATTCATTTCTCTTTCACGCATTTCTCCTCCATCCATTTTCTCCTCCTATTATCTCTACTCCAAGCATCTCCTCTTCACGCATTTACCTTCTGCAGATATTTCCACGCATTTCTATTTTTAGCATTTTAAGTCGCATTGGAAACAATGGGAAATGTGGATAAATGAAATCACTTACCTTTGGCGTAGGTTCCATATCCAATTTATAAGACATGCTAAAATATGAAGGGGGCGTGCTCATCAAGCAGCATTAGGAAGTCACGATGGGATAAAATGATATACTAGTCTCTATAGTGGTTAACAATTAAGCCAGATTTTCTTTTAAAACATTAAATGGTATTATTTTTGTTATATGGGCCTCAAGCCGATCTTACAAGAAAAATTAACGAAATGTTTTTCCAATATCAAGGAAGTGACTGTGACACAAATTCTATTATCAGAGGTCGTTAACATAAAAATTTGCCCAAGGCAATTCATTTAATGTTATATATCAGAATTTTGTGTATTGGAATGTAGTCAGATAATGTATTTGAATGCGTAACGAGTTACATTGTGTGATATATAGATCATAATGGAACAAAAACTTTTAGTTAGTCAAGCACAACAACAGAATTTCCTCAGAAGACAAGGTGAAATATTGCAGTCATTGTCGGTCAAATACATGCACATATAGTTCTGTTGGGTCCCTGTGATGATAGGTCTTGAATGTTTTCTTGTGCGAGGTCAATGTTCTATAACTGGATATGCAGTAAATGGCTTTCAGTAAAATTTGGTCCCCTTATACAAATAAAAAACAGGCCGGCATGGTATTCAAGCAACAAAAAAAATGCTTAATTTGTGGGTATGACTTTGTAAAAAGATATCATGCAGGATCAATCGATTATGCATTATATAGGTAGGATTTCTTGAATAGCGGTGGAGGAATTTTAATTTTTGTTTGTAATATGGAAACATTATTTAATCCAGGTGATAAGTTTGAATACATAATCAATATTTTCTTACTTTATAAAAGGGTTAAAAAGGTGTTGATGTACACATATTATAGTTACTATCACTAGGGACATCTTAGACACAATATACAAGCACATTGAATATTGGACTGTAAGTCTCGAGGTGAGACCAGGTGCCAGGGAGGTGTAAACTTCCCTCCTCTCAATATAATCACCATATAATGCAAAATCTGAAGAATTTTTTTTTCAAAAGGTGAATTTTAAGCATTTGCAATCCATGACCAACGACTACATCATTTTAACTAGCTTTGCAAAGCAGAACATGTCACAGAATGTAGAATAATAGCTAGACTGCCAAATAAATGGTTTCCAAAGTTGAAATACACATCGGAATTTATTTAAAACTGGTAAAGTTTGGAATAAACAATGAGTAAAAATCATTACGGAGATGATTTTTCTATATATTACCGTATTGGCATAGAAACTTTCAGGTGAATGGGATACCCGCGTTTGAATATTGGTCACGACAAAGCGTCTTGAAATTGGTAACAGTTACCGGACGACGGTGATTGGTGCTAATCTGAAAAAGTAAGGTCCTACATGTACATGTATATCATCGAAGCAGTGGTACATATACGTAAAAGATCCCCCAATACTGAGTATCAGGCATAGATCAATATATTTACAGCCCCCTAATAACATTCTGTGATTTTTTTTTATATAAATGAAATTAATTTTATTGATACATTAGATAAGGTTAAAAAAAACTCTCGTCCTGAATTTCCACAATTCCAACATATATTTTCATGTTATATCATTCTCGATCAGATCAATCTTACCTTTTTCACAATATCTGTCTGTTAGCATGCCCTTCGGCTATAGAGTCAACGACCTTAGTAATGACATGCAATTTAAAGTAACATTAAATGGAATACAATACTGTTTGTTTTCATGCAGCTATCGTTGAAACATAAAAAAGTGTATGTTTGTAGGGCCACTCACCCTGATATATCTGTCAAAACAAACATTGCATACCCCAGTAATGGGGGTATCTTGGAAATATCTCTAAACGTGCGAAAAAAGAATTTCGGTGAAAAAGGGAAGTTTTAATTTCACAAAACAAGCTACCTGTCGGCTCTCCTTATTTTCGTGATTATCTTTCTTTTATATATTTTATTTCAATTTGGCTGTTGACTTACGGCGGGTGTGACCGGTCAATGAGATATGTGTAAGCTAGCACTTTATATATGTCATAAGTGCTCACATACACTAGAAAAAATGTCTTTGGTAGATATTACAAACGCTTACACAGAAACAGTGATCCCCCAGTCAGAATTCAAGGTTTAGCTATGATTCTTACTTTTGAAAGTATTTCATCATTTCCCGGTGTCAGTTTCGATCTTTAGTAGGAATTATCTTTTTTTTTTCTTTTTTTAAACAAAAGAAGTTCTGTTACCATAGATTAGGAGAGATAAGAAGAATAAATTCAAGAACATAAAAAAAACCTTCAAGAACCCAGGTACTACTAGTATCTGAATAAGAAAGGCATAAAATATCAGCATCATAATGTACGAAACCTTGCTAAGTCTAGGTAACAATAGAATAACGGTCGTAAGAAACATTAAATGCTAATTCTGCGAAGATTTGTCAATGTCACAAAGTTTTATTCAGCCACGATAGCATGGGAGCATTATCGGTAAAAAGAACAGGGCACGAAATCACCAGAAAAACTCAAGCTCAAATTCAATACCCAGCTCAATTGTTTTTCCTTATTTCTGAATTAATTACAGGTAAATAAAGTGAAAATGCTTTTTAACATGTGTATTGATATCATATTATTCAAATATCAGTAATAGTTTGTATCTAATCAGCAACCGAGATGCGTATGAGTTGTATATTCACCAGATTTGCATATTTTCTCATTGTCGAATTGCAAATCGGCATCCTGTCATTTTATATGATTATGATATTGCTGTTGTGTTGTTTGACTTACCACTCGGACAATTTTCACATTTATAGAAACGTAGTCGTCCACCGGTGAAGGCTATAGCCAATACTCGGCACGTATGGCCAGTGAGTAGGTCGGGTTCTTTAATGTGCTGACACAGGTCTACTGTGACACGGGACCTCGGGTTTTTCTCTTTCCGGGGCAAATTCCTACCAGAAAACAATACAAAAAGGCGGCTACGAAGCATCCAATTGATAAGGAACGAAAGCTTTGTCCAGATAACATAAGAAGTGGAGATTTCGACAATGTTATGCGAAGGACAAATAAAGAGATCAAATTATGGGATAATGAAAGTCCTGTTCAACCCAGATTGCATGTGCAACTTATAATACAAAGTCTTTTACAGCTTCCGAAGCAATAAAATAAAAACGATAAATCATTAAAAACTATATATCAGTTCAAATAATGGGTTCGCGTTGGAAGAAGCATCGAAATAACAATCTAACAAAGATTTACACGGCCCAGCAACGCAAACAGAGCAAGAGCCTTTCAAATGGTGTGCTAAAGCCTGTCAAGCTCAAGGAGTAAAGAACTTGAACGGTAAATGTTCTGTCCTTTCTGGGAAATAAAAGAAGCAGAGAGGTAAGAGTAATTGATTAATGTTGTAATAAAGATCTCTTCCAGCTCAAGTAACCGAAAAGATAGAACCACGTAGTCTCGCCCAGTTCAGACAACAACAAAATAAGAGTTGTAAGAAGCAATAAACAATGATGCAACGAGAACTGTTCAAACATAAAAGAACTAACAAGCCAAAATCAGTTAGAAACAGTAAATAACATTGCAATAAAGGTTTGCCCCGTCAAGATAACAACAAAAATTAAAAGGAAAGAGGCATCAGATTGACTTTACTATAAAATCAGGCAATATGTGGACTTCAAAAAATGATGTAAGTCTTGCCAAGGCTAGAAATGTCTTGCTATGCTTGGATGTAGGATGTGAGTAAACATTGGCTGGCTATGTGACTAGAGCGTCATGATGACATCCTGGACTGTCTTTAATCTCTAGTTGGAAAGACAATTATTCCAACCTTGATTTTCTGACCAGTAGACCTGTTTCCCTGATTTGTCCATTCAGTTGTCCGTACAGAGCTAGTGACCTATCCTTGAATACATGGTAACCGATATTTTCCTTCCAACAGTGAGATGTGTCCTTACTAAGTGTCTAAAACAACAATGGAATACAACAATAGAATTACAAGAAAATTAGCAATAACTGGCAACTTTATAAAAAGCTTTATTTATGTGATATTTCACTATTTCTGAAATAGTTACAATTTTACTTTTGTTTATTTCGGGTTATTTTTGAAACATAGTCTTGGTTTTTTTTTCATTGGTATAGAAATGCTTTGCACCTAAATGTAATTTTATAGATAACGTCACAAATTATTTCTAACACTCAACCCCTGTTAGTCACTATTTCCGGTAAACTAACCATGACCTGAAAATACGATAAACACTATATGATACCACATATTTGGTTATTAAAATTCAATAAATTACAAGAAGATGATGATGATGATGATGTGTTGATTAAATTGGCATGAAATATGTTAACAGAAAACGTTGAATGAATACAACGTTCACCTATATTTTGAAAGAATTCTTTGTCGGTAAATACGCAGTAATCTACAATGGCCAATTCCTATCATTATTCCATATGTATAATCCTTTAACCAAATGATATTTTGACAGAATACGTAACAACCGAGACAATAAGTTCAAACTGTAACATCCAATTAGACGACGGAAACATGGGCTATTTATTATCTAGGAGAAGCCTAGATAAAATAACCTTACAAAACATTAAAAGCGTGCCTCACACGACTGAATATAAAGCAAATAACAGCAAAACAAAATTAATAACCCGAAACCGCCATCTTTATTTGGACAATTTTTTAGAGCTATAAAAACGGCTAGAAATGATTAATACGAATTATTTGCTTGTTACTTCCGACAGTCATGCCAACCAAGCTATGTGCCTTCTTCATAACAAAAAACCTTGTACATAAAAATACAGAAAGCTGCTAGCACGCTATGCTTTATTACAATATCATTCAGTTTTACCTTTGAGATGACAGACTTATCTCCCTTTGATGTGTGATTTAAGAGTCATTGGAATACATACGAGAATCAAAGTACAGTGGAACCCCCTTATAATG
The DNA here is from genome assembly GCA_016161895.1 of Pinna nobilis. Taxonomy (NCBI): domain Eukaryota; kingdom Metazoa; phylum Mollusca; class Bivalvia; order Pterioida; family Pinnidae; genus Pinna; species Pinna nobilis. The sequence goes on along the minus strand of JACSZP010045485.1, from coordinate 5,444 downwards.
AACCCTGATACATTGAAATCCCGCTTAATTTGAAATGATTTAAATCCCCCAACTTAAATGCTTAATGAAATGGTTTTAATTCCCCAACTTAACTGCTTTACTAATATTTTAACCCAGTTATTTTGAAAACCTCGATAATTTAAAAGAAAAATTCAATAAATCGGGTTTCCGCTGTATAAAGACCATAAACTAGAGTTTATGCCTAGTTGAACTTGCATCTCATTTGCCTGTTGTACTGCTTTTAAAACAGTTTGCAACAATTAGTTAATATTAGTTAACACTGTAATCAATCAGTTCAAATCTGCCTTTTTTATACTACTCATGCAAATTCGAAATACAATATGGAAAATCAAGATACGTATACTTCTGTTGATTGACAAATTTCATGTCTTTACTTTTATCTATTTACAGTCTGTTCTTTCTCTGTACATTGAGTTTTTTCGGCCACATTCGAATATAATAAATTTATATCAAGATTTCACACTCAGAGAAATTACTAAGGTTAACAGGTGAAAAGGAAGAGAGCACTGATCCACCTGTGCACACAGAGTCTCCATTATCAAAAGGAACTAGAGAAGCTGGACATGGAGCAAAGAGTAGGAGCTTGGTAATTAACAATTTTAACTCTATGTTTGAAGGAGCATGACCAACTTTGTAATACCCAGACAGTAAAAGCTCAAAACCTGAGTAATCAAGAGCCACTTTGTACTTTTTAATCAAGCTTTAGACCAAATTCCATGTTCATGGTCAACAATAAAAAAAAAATAATAAATTGGACCTGCATAAAAAGTATCAAACATTCAAATTCATTTTAATGAGTAGCACATTAGAGTTCAAGAACAAACTGCAATTTTATCTTAAAATACCACTGTGCCGGGCACCATAAAACTTTTTTTTCCTTAAGTTGAGAATTTTCTCAACTCCAGCTTCTCCCTTGCCAATCAGTTCAGTGTTTGCCGAAGTTAAGAAATTCTCAGTATTAAGTAATTTCTTAACTTTATTGGCTGCTAGTCCTGATCATGATACTACAACTAAGTGCTCACCTTTATACCAGAGGATCCAGCACCTGAGTTTAAGTCAGGCACGATGGGTCTGTAGATTTTTTCGTCCTTTGAGTGAGACAGAAAAAACAGATCTAAATTATGAGGTTTCAGCACTTTCTAGAGCTGAACACATGCCAAAATTTAAAAGCCCTTCTCTTGCATTAATTTTATACTCATTTGAGTGAAAGATTTGCAAATCGGATTTAAAGAAACACATTTTGAAAAAGTCTTCTCAAGTAAACCTCTAAAATATCAAATGAACAAACAGAAAAGATCAGATATTTAATTTTATTTGAACAAAATATTGTATAATCACTGTTCAGCTTCTCATTGCATCAACTGTATATAATTGTCTTTTTAGATAATTCTAATCAAAGCTGCTTATTAATCCAATTTTGAAATATTTTGCAGAGCTCAAAATACACAACAACTGTTGAGGACAAATATTTTTCAACATTACCCACAATGCATTTCTTAAAAAATCATTACATTACCCACAATACATTATGATTAATTCATTTTCTCTCATAAAAGCAGCATGTTCGGTAAAAAGAAAAGTCTCTAAAAGTGTCACATAAATGAAAGAAACTGAAGATTCATGTAATATTAAAAATCATGCCAAGTTTTAAAATCATCAATTCAAAAATGTCCTTAAAAATGGAATTCAAATAAGATGAAGATAAATAAAATAAATAGTAATAGTTATATACATATAATAATAAACAGAATGATAAGAGTTTGACTAGACAATAGTACCTTGACACTTCTCACATTTCCACATAGCTATCCTTTGATTAGTTGATGAAATGACTATCAATATACCTAATAAATAAAACACAATCAGAGATTCATTGAGTGTTCACATATCAAGGAGACAAAACTTCATGTCTCCTTCACTTGTGTCAAGTTTCCATCTTGCAATAATCATTACAGCTCATTCAAATGAAATGAAGGATATTCTTTACTGACTTTGTATTTCAGATTGATTATCAATTTATTGACCTGTTTGTAGGGAGTCATGAGGGTTTGTTTACCCCTAACCATCAGGACTTGCCTTTGTTAAACAAGTCCTAATGACCCCCTACAACCAGAGTAATAAATGTATGTTTTGTGTCCATTTTAACATGATTTCACTTGTATCACCATTTCAGCCTGTACAAATATTTGCTATCAAATGCTTAGGACTTAAACCAATGGAAAAGTGGTCAACTAAGCTCATCCTTCATCACATCACCCTATGCATCATGGGATACCCATAGTTTTTTTTCAGATTTGGAGACCAATGAAAAAACTAAAAGGATTTGAGGAGGAAAATACTTCTTGGAATATTTGTCATTATTTTCATTTCAAAGTGGTCCTTTGAGAAAAACCTGAACTGGAGATCTTACCATTTGTGACACAAAAACAAATCAAGCAGAATCTTTAAAGCACAAGCACGTCTTCATGTTGTTGTTGATAATCATGGAAAGTTCCATCCTTTTACTAAGACTGTTTTAAAGTCATGAAAACAGGGAGATCATTGTAAGGCTTCTGCCTTAGTGACAAGGCTCTAGAGGACATATGCACCTTAAAACCGAATAAGAAGCTTATCAAGATTAAAATGTTGCTATATACAGTGAAATCTCACTCTTAAGACCATCCACAAGACCAAATTGGTCTTATAAGTGAGGTGGATTCATAAGATTGAAATAACCAGAAAGGATGTTAAGTAGAGTGTATTCTCAAAGTCCTTGTTTAAAGGTGGTTATCTAAGGAAGGTGGACTTTAAGCAAGATTCCACTGTATTTTGAGGCATGTTGCTGCTGATATTTTGTTAGAAGTAAAAACTCAACAAATTTCTTACACATGTCGATATCTGTATCCCTGAGGTTAATTCTTCATGGACTTACAACTTACAGAAGATTGTATCCATATACATGTATGTGTATATATAAATATACTTCTTGGATCCATTACCCTTCATAAATGAAATACAACTTGTACTGCTCTTTTTATCTTCTTTTGAATCTACTATAGGGGGCCTCCGTGGCCGAGTGGTTAGCGTGTTCAACTTCGAGCCGAGGGGTCCGGGGTTCGATTCCCGCAGCGCCACTCCGCGGTTGGCCGTCCCTGTCTTTTGGATGAGACAGTAAAAACCGAGGTCCCGTGTCACAGTAGGTGTTGGCACGTTAAAGAACCCTCCCTGCTCTACGGCCAGCAGTGCCGAGCACAGGCAAAACAACAACAAATCTACTATAGTAGAACCTGTCTTTAGTGACCACAATTATAGGTGGCATCTCAAGACAGTGAGAAAATAGTGGTCTCAGAAAACCGAGGCTGGTACCATAAAAATAAAAAAATCATTTAAGTCTGAGAAAATCCTAAATTCTGATTGGCTGAGAAGCTGGAGTTGAGAAAATTCTCAGACTAGCCTCCACTGCACTTAGTCAATGTAATTTTGATCATTTTCGCTAGTTTCTATTCTTCTATTTACTGAGGATGACCTGCAAATCTTCCGAATTCGGAAATCTACAAGCACACCTTGGACATCTATTGTGGAGCATACAAAAAATAGTGTGCCTTGTCCCAGAAATAAAATAAAAATCACCACCCTCCTATTCCGTTGCAGTGGTATGCAATTTTCACAAACAATCACTCTATAAATTTCCATATCATTATAAGTCAAATTTTGTAAACCAGTAAAATCACCCATTTTCCGTAAAACAAAAAGGCAATGTACATGTGTATCTTTTATACAACTGCCTCAAAAATCTTCACAAAACCTTTGATAATCTTATTATTGTACTAAAAAATGGATTCGACATTTTTCTCATGAATAAATACTGATATATTACATATAATTTGGGACTTTAAGAGTTTCACATTATTTGATTCCCTGGCTTCCATATTTATTAATACTGACTAATGAAAAAGATATATAGAAACAGAATATCAATAATATAATATGTTCATTACTTAATATCTATTACTGAAACTAATGATAATACAGATACAGTTAAAATGTCTCTCGAGCCAATTATTAAAGTTTTGCTTATACACTGGACCATCTTTCAGTCATATACATGTAGGGACATCCAGTTTTATATGTAAGAGAATCGAATCCAAACCAGGCTGTGGTTAGCTGTCCCTGTCCTTTGGATGAGATGGTAAAAACCTAGGTCCCGTGTCACAGTAGGTGTCAACATGTTAAAGAACCCTCCCTGCTTTACAGCCATAAGTGCAGAATATAGGCAAAATTTGCCACCTTTCACCGGCAAACAGTGGCATCTCCATATAAGTGAGATATTCTTGGGATGTTAAACAACAATACAACCATCCAGCCAACAGTTGTAAGAACCCTATTTATCATGTACCCAGGAAAGTAGGGGTAAATCATTAAATTGATATATTGAATCGTATCGATATTTACTTGTGTATCGATACCCAATACAGTGACTGTACAGTACAGGTATAGAAGTTTTTTCCTTGATTTTTGTTACTTTATGATGGGATCTGTATATATCTCTTATAAGTTATCATAAAAGTGTTGACTGCCAGTTTATTACTGATCCTCAAAAAGCAAAATGTCAACACGCAAAAGTGGGAGCTTTTTGTGAGAGATCTGAATGGTGAAGCTGTTCTTGTTATATTTGATGCCAATGGGTTAAGGCAAACCCTTTCCTATCTATTTTGCAATTGCTTAATTAAATTATAGAAAAGACATATTTTTGTTGTTTTTCTGCATCGTTTTAGCATGAATACTCAAAAGAATTTCTAGATCCAATATATTGTGTATCGTCAGTTAAAATATTGTATAGTATCAATACACAGCCCTACAGGAAAGACCAAGCATTTAGCAAGTAAACTGACCATCTTTATCACATAATCAATTTAGGTTCCATGAGGTTCAATCCCACACTGACTAGAGGTGAGGGAATAAATGGTTTAACATGAATTGCTTTATGTCTAATCATTCAGTCAAAGAGGCCAAGCACTTTGTTGTAAATGAAGTTCATATGAAAATGGAAGCTAAATTTTGTTAACATCTCCTTATCAGCCATTTCTGGCAGTCTACATGTATATTGCTTTTAGAATCTTCTTTATACCTTTTACTTGAACAACCAATACAATTCAAGCTATGTTTCTATTGAAGCTACTATTAACTTTGCATTTAAAACATCCACAATGACAGATCATATTGTCACAGGAGCTTCCATCAAAACATTTTTGACAGCCCATAGATGCATGGTGGCAACAATCATCAATTTCTTCTTCTATCTGCTGTGAAAGAAGGATACACCTTGACCTTGAACTCCCCATAAAGGACTTCCTGTACAAGCTGCTGTTGACAATCCCCTTCAACAGTCTATAAGGGTAGAGCAGTCCATATCATAATGAACAAGAGGCCCAATGGGCCTTAAC
>JACSZP010045477.1:0-11155 GCA_016161895.1 Pinna nobilis | reverse complement strand
AAAATGTCCTTCTTGTACACAAACTGAAAGAGATTTTGCAATTACTATTACTAACGTCTCGGTATACACATGTGATATTACAAGAATAATGTATGTATATAGCTATGAATATATATGAACTGTCATCGTATATTGCAACCAATGTTACATTCAGACATAAAAAGCACTAGGAATGTAAGTGCATCTATCAATGACATACCAGAGGTGTAAGATGAGGTTGCGTGGTGTAAAACTGATATAGGTGGCGCTTCTCTTCCTGGTCCATTGTTCGGTAATCTCTGTAAGGATCATTTTGGGGTAGAGACGTATCTAGATGACTTATAAAGTAATGTCGGTACGGATGAAGCCAGCGGAGGATTGGGAACGTGAAGCAGGTCCCCGACTTACTATATGAGACAGTTATAGTGTTCACAAACCAGGAGGCACCAAGTCCAACAGAATCCATCCATAGCTCTATTGAGTCAATTTTACCCACATGCTTATTCGCTGACAATGTGAAAGTATCTTTCATTCCTCGCTCAAATTTATCTTTAAGACATTTTTCTATCATAATCTCTTCCGTTTGTCTCCCTTCCTCGCCATGGAAAATAAACTTGACATTAGCATCTGTACCTGCGTTTTTTCGATCTCCAGTCTGTACAACTACAAGGTAGTCTGTAGCAACCATCCTTAAATTTGTAGATACAGAAAATTACTAAACGTATAATAAAACATTCAAGTCTATGACAAGGTAAAGGAAAAAGTATCATCTGAGAGACAGAATTCTAAATATTATATATCATGAATGAATCGGGTGTATTTTAATATGAGAAAAAGCTATGAAGTGCTTAACCATTAACATGTACATGTATATAGAAAATATATATGTGAATATATCATTTATGCTGTTGAGTTGACAACTCAAAATTTAAAAACCGCGTAAGCTGTTGTGGACTTAAATTCTTTTTAATGCTGACTTCATGCAATTCTATTTATTAAATATTCCCCGTACAGATAACCAGGTGTTGCAAACTGCAGATAAATGTGCATCAATAAACTTGCAAAAAAATACAGCTGTAACAATTAATTTTAGCAAGACTTATATTTAAAATAGCCTGCATCAGTTTGATTTAATTACAATACAACTTTAAATGAATTGACAGAAGCGATGAAAGGAAGTTAAGGAAAGGAATAAACATACTCTTGGACATCATGAATGCGTAGATGGCATATATAATTTATCTATTTTGCCAACATTATGAAACATACCTTGTGCCTTTAAAATGTCATGTATAATTCCTTTTTTGAATTATATGGTTATTTTACATATATATTTCAGCATTTACTGACAAAGCAGTCTAGTTTCGAACAAACAATATGATAAAGCAATCGGAAATCCGACCAATAGTACTTTCTGATGCATATCGCTGTTTGTATTTTGTATTGAAAGGCTTACGCATTTCCTGATGAATAAATCCGTCTGTATTGATAATAGGTGGGATTATACTGAAGATGTTGAAACAGTAGAGTGCATTTTATATATCATGGGAAAATCTGAATTATCTAAAGATACGTTATATAAACCTGATGATATAAAATAAAGGTATCATGGTATCATTTGATCTTTTATATCGGGATTAAAACTGGAGAGAGAGAGAGAGAGAAAGAAAGAAAGAAAGAAAGAAAGAAAGAGAGAGAAAGAGAGAGTGTGTGTACTACTACTACTATTGTACTCTGGGCATTGTACCTCGGAACTTGTTTTTCATTCGCTGTCCAGGAAAAAGCAAGATCTCCATATCGTTTTAACCATCGATGTTTGGTCCTTAAACAATTATTATACCATACAAATTCCTTACGTATAAAAAAAATTTAAAAAAATAAATATGTTTGATCTAGAAGACTGTTGCACTGAACACTGGCTCTAATTATCCTTTTTCAGTTAAAACGAGGATCCATGTCACAGGCTCAATGACCATCAGTGTCAACCAGAGGTCAAATTAGTCGTACTTCACCGCATATTGTGCTTTCTTAATATAAGTGATTAGGGCGTGAAACATCAAGATAGAAAAGCAACAAAGTAGCCTTTATTGGCACCTACAAATTCAAATAATATCTCATCTTTATACTGAGTGCCCTCTCATCTCTAAGCAGGGACCCACTGAGTTTCCATTAATACAATAACATACGAAGGTCATAAAAAGCTTATTTTGATATGAAATTTTACTAACATCACAAAATATGATCCATCAATGAAGCATCAATATTTCCGTGCGTATATAAAACAAGAAAGTAAGATAGACGTGTGTTATTAATACATTGCTTTATTACAGAAAAAAACAATAATACATGTACAAATACACGAATCGGTAAAATATTTATGTACATAAAAAACATCGTTGCTATAAGACCAAATGTTGCCCTTTACCGGCATGTGATGACGTATCCATAAAGAGGAAAAAATAACTGTATGGGGTGGTGAACAGCAAGACTACTAACCAACATAGATGTACAATTATAATTGCCGTATCATCTGTATCGTCGGATAGCTTTTTGACGGAAACTGATTTAGACGAATTTACTTTCAGAGGTTCAAACACACGCGGCGACATTAAGATTTTGAGTATTGATGATAAGCACTGGACCATTTATATAATATTCGCTTCTTCTCCAAAAATTTTATTTGTTTTATTTTGAAAATCATCTTTGCTAGCTTTTATGAAACGATGTCGCATTCCTTATATCGGTTACAATCGGTAACTCCATGATACATACACGCAGCCATAATTACAATCAAGATGTTGGTTTTACATTTGCTCACTCCTTTCGGAAAAAGGTTTGAATGATTGGGTCGCTGATTTTTGTTTAAGTTAAAAAAAATCATGCATTGATAAATTCAAGATGTGTAGACAATTCTTAGATACTAATCGCATTCGGAACGTTTTCCGGATCCAGCCACAAATAGGGATGGCGTCTTGTTTTGTTTCTTTCTTTTATTATTGCACTAATCCTAGTGAGTTCCTCTCTGAACCTGAAAGTATATTTATTATCATAAATGTCGATAACAATATTATTCCAACCGTATATGGAAGGTAAAGACTTCGAATCAAATGGCAAAGATAGATACTGAATCATTATTCATCCGGTACAGTAGACAATGTACAAATACGGCGTCTGTAGTTCAAATGATGTAAATGAGGAATTAACCCTTATTTCAATATGTGAACACCATTCTACAGTCATCATTGAACAATGAGTATTGCAATTAGTGAATATAAGAGTAAACTGTATTTTCACATGGTGTCTTTATACCGACCATACAATTAGCTATAATCTGTATTGGCTGTCCTTTTGACGAAAGTTTATCAGTAAGCAATTTTCCTCTTTACATGGAATGTTGATTTCTTTTGTATATATTCTAGCATAGGAAGACAGAAAATATGAATAAAGAATACATTTTTCAAGGACTTAGGTGATACTGTATGTAATGATTACCTTTCTAAAATTTTTACTGCAGGAGGGTCATGTATATAGTTAACTTCAAAGTCTCCAAGACTTCTTGTTGCCTTTTCACTCAGAATGTTTGTTATGATCATGACGTCAATTGTAGTCTCTCTGTCAGCAATAGCTCCCAATATGTCGCTCTCTGACAACGGTTCCTGATTCAAATATTGAAAACAAAATGAATGAAGTTAAATGTATTCTCGAAACACCAAACTACATGTATATAACAATTGTGGAGATAATGACGTCTGAAAGCGGTAAAAATTTGCAAATCCCAAAGGGGATGGTGCAAGGTGTCAAAAAGAAGTAAAGGTCCCCTTTTGCATGCCACACCGGTGGCAAATATTAAAACGAAATCTAAAGACTTCAGTAAAATTTCGAGTGCGGTTGAAACGTTACGATCATTTGCATATACATGTAAGATAATGCAGTCTTTAGAAAAATGTTTGGATTTATACAAACAAAAGTAATGATAAATATTTTTGAATAATTCTATTAAGACTTGGAATTAGTTCCATAATGATGCTGTTAATATTTGCTACGCATTAATAAATGTAGTAATGCATACCTTGTTTTTTGGTGGGTTGCCCAAAATCTTTGCAGGATAATTTGGAGGAAATCCGTACTCACTGTACTGTGCGAAATTCACAGCACCATGTATAGCACTACATGTGAATATTATTCCTGTGAAGACCGATATAACATCATCAATTGAAGTGAAGTTTCCATTGTTTGGCATTCCCTGTAAAATGTTTTAATGATTCTTAATTTTCTCCCTCAAGAATCTTACATTCATATTGACACCACACTGAATGTCGGTGCAAACTTGGCGTCTGGCCTATGACACTTATGATTTGTGGATATTGAAGGTTCCCGACACCTCTAGTGACATATAATTTTGGGAGAGAACTGAATCCTCTCGTTGAATATTCATATTCATTAAAAATCCTCAAGAAGACAATCAAACAACGACGACATAGAATGAAATTTAGACGGATTCAGTGTTTTATATGTCTGTGATTAAACAACTCAATTTTTAAGAAAAAACACGATATCTACTTTTTTTATGCATTTTAACATCTACTAGAAATCATTTTTATATCAAATACCATGGCATAGATTAATTTGATAATAAAGTAGACTATATCTGAAATACATGTATACATACATACACGCAACTGTGTTAAAATTGAATTTTGCTTCCTACCACTTAGGATACCTCCCGGTCGCTTTGTGGTTACGACGACGTTAAATTAAAAGAAAAGTAAGCATTAAAATGACAACAAAAAATTGTTTAGCTCTGGCTTACTTGATTAATTTGTACATTTGTAATGTACTTTTAAATACTGCTGTTGGATAACTAAAATTATTCTTATAACTTACAACTTAGAACTTAATGTCGGTTCTGATATAACAAACTACTGCATACACATTTTTACCTTAACTCCACATCCGCCTTGTTCCCAGCGCTTTGATACTTCGTTCCCAAACCCTTGTAGTTCCCAGTCATCAATAATGTCTTGTGGGTTCCCTAAAACAAATTTCAAATTATTTTACGAATGTTGAAAGATAGATGATATATAATATAGACAACGAATATTAGTTTGCTTTACAAAAATTTCACGCCCTTTTCCGGATCTACTTCTCTAGTCTTATTTAGATAAAAACTTTTAATACTTTTGGAATTAAATATTTTAAATACATGTATGCAGATTCGCAAAAAAGTTTAAGCAAATCTCAAGAAAAAATAATGCTCATTTTTTTTTTAAATTTGTTCCATTTTACATTAAAGATAGAAAAAGCAAAAAGAGGAAGACATTATTATCGAAAAACGATGAGGTATTAGGACAGGGATGGGGAGATCATTAGACCTACCATAATAGTGTTTAACATAATCCGTGACGTAGTTTTTGATAGCATCAAATACCAACAGTCCATCATCTCTGAAGTAGTAGCCGGGGAGAACATTTGGATCGTCAAGCTGGATTGAAATTTAAGTACAAAGGTATATTTCATAGACAAACTAGATTCATAGGAAATTGGAATAATCTCTAAGTGTCCAATCCACCCATCATTGTGTTAGCATTTAGTTTTAACTCTACGCAGTACCATTTGTTTGAGACCAAGTACGCCATCAGGTACATGTTAAATTATTCCAGAGCGGTTAACAATCAACCAGTCTCATTTTTTGCTATGACTGCCATTTTATTGAATGTGTCTATATAGCGTATTGCTGTAGGACCCTAGTAAAAGTTTGGTTTCAAATTCAAAATATGAAAATGTTCTAGTTGATATCATCAACCTTGTTCACGTATACTACATACTTTGAATTGTCAAAATAAATGAATGAATTAGTGTTAGATGCTGGATATACTCTGGTCCTTATAAAATCATTAAGTGTGAACAGGCATGTTTATATTTAAGTAACTCTCAATTGGATAATTACATTAAAATACTATAATGATAATCAACAATCATTCGTCATTTACCCCTCTGCGTTTCAGATCAGCCGGGAAATTACCATTTATGTCAAATCTCCAAACATCTGTGCTACAAAATGAAAATGATATTGTATGAATAATGAAATATACTTATCAGAAAGATCACATTCTAATATGAAACATTCAAAGTTGAAAGAAATATATATTTGAATAACGTCTTAATTGAAATCATTTTCTAAGAGAAACTATTTCTAAACCAACGATTATAGAAATGAGTATTAAATGACAGGAACACAAGACATGGTATCAGGTACCTAGGAGTAGTAAGCATCCACTGTTGATCGGATGAGCCCTACATTTTGATCAGGTAAACGGAGTAATCTATAGTCATAGCCAGTGTGTAAAGAACGGACTAACAACTGGAAACATATCCAATTATCATAAACTAAGATGATACAGATATATAGAAGGGATCAGATGTTATAGAATAAGCGTCATTAGTCACACCTGTTATGAGTCCTAAATCAAATAATGGTGTATACAAGTGCAGCTTACCTATTCGTAAATGTAGGGTTGCTTTTAACAAATACCAACTGCACTTACCCTTTCTTCACCAGATCCAGTAATCCTACGACTCCGGTGGCCATACTTTTATCTATCCACCCACCTGGACTTATCAGGAATTGTATTGCACGTCTGAAACAAGAAAAATAACAATTTTAATACGTCGATACATCTTTTAACAATAATTGATAGCAATGTGTTTCTAAGCGTAATTTGATTGGAAACAATAATAAATTTAATTGTTTTTCTGTTGTCTTGTTGTTATAATTGTTGTTGTAATTGTTGTACCACTAAAATGTTTCATCATATAGAGATATTACCGAATTCTGATGAAATGCATGAAATATCGACCTTTACTCTAAATCACTGAGCAGTGAGGGGTCTCTAGCGTGCTGACAATATCTCAATGTGTAGTACTGTATCTTTTTATAATGTTACATCGCAAATTAAAACAGGAAAAGGAAATTAAGATTAAAATCCATGACCTCACAGCCTACAGAAGAGCATGGCGGTTTTTTTTTAGTAACTCGAAAGACCCAATAGTAAATACGATATTTAAACCATTCTACAATCAAAAATATAAACAACAATAAAAACGCAATTAATAACTTACGAGTTTATCGCTAAGAGGTAAAGAAAATGCGGGGCAAGCAGCTTAAATATGGGGTGTGAGAGTGAGAAGTTACGATGCATCGCCACACAAATCCCTTCCATCAGTATATGTGTGTAGCCTGAAAGAAAAAAATAAGCACCTGTAGTTGAACATTTGTGAAAGAATTGAAGCTAGAAATGCGAATCTAAAAAGACTAATAGATAGAAACGTAGATGTATCTATCTTAATGATGCATGATAGTATATTCTAATTTGATTTACCAAAGTGAGCCAGTGATTGATGAAATGACGAGTCTGCTACGTTGAACCAAAGTTTTGCCATCAACCAGGTGTTTTGTGGATCTGTTGGCAGAAACACCTGTAAAAACAGATCAACAGAACATAGATGTTCGAATAGGAATTTGAAGTGAAGATTAAATCTGTAAAGCTGTAAAATGCTTTGAAAATTTGCAATGTCAAATGTATATGAAGCATCAAACAATTCGAAACAATTACATTCATAACAGAGATTCGGTTATTTTGCCAAATGGGTGGAATATTCCCTTTTATATTGTGACTTTCCAAGTTGCTTCATTAAATATACTAAGAAATACACTTGGCTAGAGAAAAATAGTAAAAACGGGTATGTTTTGAAACTTCTTTCGAATTAGAAACAAAGATAATTGAATGCTAAGGAAACATGTAAAAACAACATTGGGTTATCAACGACACTGCGTTCTGCTCGAAATTACATAGGTTTTTGTTCTTAGCTGTTACATGAGACAAATGATTTAAAATAAGAAATTATGACGTGTACAAAGGTACAAGTATATTTTAATGTATTTAACAGTTTTATATCAAACCGATTTAAGCAACAAAAAGGAAATCGATGCAAATAAAAAGGGAACAGATAAAGACAATAATCAAAGTTGTTGTTTTAATTGAAAGTATGTATGTTTGGTAATGACATCTCCTTTGAACAGGAAATTGAAACAGATGAGGCGATTTTTATTTGTGTTTCTGCTTGCCTTTTGCATTAACTGATAAATTTGAATTTTTCTCTTTACCACACGAACGACGTCTCCGTAAGAAAATTCCAAGTCTAGCAGTACTCAATTAGCAACTTTGTTATAAGTGATGACGATTTTACTTGGAAAATCAATACTTAGTACTCTCGATTTTTGCCATAGTTTCGATTTTGAAAAATTATACTGTTAAACAGGTTTTAAAATGTGAGTATGTCTCTATTTGCATGGATAATCATTTCATTGTTTTTGTTTTGCCTGTAACCATGGAAACATACTTACCGGATTCTCTTCGGATTTTCTTTGGAAAAGTTGAATGGCAACTGGTAGTAGTTCATTCTTTCCATTAAGAAAGAATAAAGCTATCGGCGCAGGAAGCTGAAATTCAAAATTTCACATTTCCGATAAGAAGTATTTAAGTTAGAATTTTCTCATCACTTCTAGCGATATCTGTAGCATGATTTCCATGGCGTCATCAATGGGATGCATTTTTCTGATATATTATCGATATATTTAAGCAACTGCAGCATCGATTATTCAACTGTTTTAGGATGGATTAACTACGTTTGTTACGGTAGAACCCTAGTTTGATCATTGGGAATTCATTTTCATAATGTTTAACTGATGGATGTGTCATATCTTACTTACTATAATATCATGACTGACAGGTGTCACGCCCTCCATGATTTCCAAGTCAATAATGAAGAGACGCTTTCTTTCTATCGCCTCCTTGACAGACATTCCTTCCAACAAGGGTCTAAGCATTTCGCCAGTAACGCCAAATCTGATAGATATAAAAAAAATTGCATCGAATTCAGATATTTACAAGGTCTCGTTTAATTCTAAACATACAATATTTTATCAAATGATAACAAATATAATCTATACATGTATTCCATTTAAAAGAAAAGCATAGACATCTTTTTGCTTGTTGGTTCATTTTTATTCTCCTACCTCGACAATTTTTAATCATATGCTGCAAATAAGTTTTTATTGATGGAGGATAGAAACCGGTTACAACTGTACCCGCGGAGAGAATCGAACGGCATTCATTTAGTGAATGAAATTCACCTCAGGTTGCAACAGCGCTTGAATCTGCACTGACTGACGTAGCAAAGTGTAACGCCCCACTCAAGAACATCTCACTTATATCGAGATAAACGCCGGAGAATAGCTGCAGATATAGACCACCTATATTCAGCACCTGCGTGTATAAAACCATACTATGATTCGGGGCGTTGGTTTTACTGTCTAATTCGCGGGACGGACAGAGCCTCGGAATATGACACAGCTCAATAGACATAATAACGAGACGGAATACCGAGACGGCGTGCCTAGCAGAAACCTGGAATTGACGTTTTATTTTTTACGTATTTAAAAAGTAAAAGGTTTCGGAATTGTTTGTTAACAAAAGCAAAAGTAAAAGTAATCTATAAGGCAATTTTTAAACACTGTCTAACATTATCTTAGGTTAAGAACCGCAACCTCATCGTTATCAACATTATCATCATTACTGCAACGATCAGAACGGAAAATAGGTCATAAAAATACATCTCGGTTTCTGAAATAATAAATTCCATAGCAATATCAAATGATTTAAGAAACAACTCTAATAATTACTTTTCCGGAATCCATCGACAAAGTGATATGAGTATAGGATTTGTCCCGTTCATCTTTTGCCAACCAAAATCGATGTCATTCCTCCATCTGTCCTTTCCCTAGAAAAATAAGGGTATGAAATACACTCACGCCTTTATTTTAACACTCTAATTAAATGCCCAATGTATATTAATGTAATGGAAAAAAACATTCAAACAAATTATACAAATTATACACGGTCCTATGTAATCACATACATGTTGCTTAAGATCTCACTAGCTGGAGGTTATGTAATAGTAGTAGTTTAATTATGTTTTTTACTATTCTATAAAAAGTCATACATGTATTTGTTACATATAATCTCATGACATGGGATTCAAGCTTCTTTTCACAAAACATCTTCATTTCTCTTCCTTTGAGAGCAATTGTTCAATTTATCATATTTTGTAAATTTTAAGATAAAACAGACCAATGGTGATGATTTGTTTTATTCATATGAATTGTATTAATCACATTGTGATCATACTTATTGAAGTAGAATTATAGTGTGTCAAATAAGCAATAATACAATTCCATACACTAACGACTTCTGGTGATTTTTCTCTTAAGATTCTTTGTGAAAAGGGTCGCAGTTATCTTTAACAGTCATGATCAGCCAACTTCGAAAATAACAAAATCGCATGTAACGAGGTACCGGTTGCTACGAGATTTCTATTCCCGGTGGATTTTTTATGCACTACTTTGTAATATCGAATCACGAAGATCGGATATAACGAGATAACTATATGTTCCCTTCAACTTCGTTATATGTGGAGTTGAGTCTAATATGAATTCATTTGAATTATGATTCATGTCTTACATATGGCACACCAAACGTCTCATAATAGACATCAGATATGTCATCGAAGCTTTTCCATTTCTCTCCCTTCGTTAACATCTGCCATGCCTTGTTAAGTTTCAGTTCCATTTTTCTTTTCCCGATATGAAACTGGAAAAAACATGTTTTGCAATTCACAATAACATACACGGTAGTTGCATCAGGAAACCGTCACAATGTGTGATAGAACATACTTAGTTTCTGTTTCCTTTAGAGATACGTAGATAATTAACAGGAAAGAATGATGATGAGCTTTCGTTTCCTTGTAAGTTCTTTAATTTAAGTGTAACTGACCATACATACCCCCTACCAAACATATTGTTGCCTTTATCGACTGATAGTCTTTTAAAAGAGGCTCATATAATAGGATCGTAAGGTAAATGATATTTCCAGAGCGTTGCCTTATGGCAAACAGCATGTATTATATTTCATCTAATGACAGATACATTAATTTAAAACATTTCACTGAGTTTTTACTACTTGTCCCGAAACAATCTTAATTCTTATGTTAAATCTCTAATTGTGGCTCACTATCTTTACTAACAAAACACTACCTATAAATGTCCTCGAGACATTAA
>JACSZP010045454.1:0-13389 GCA_016161895.1 Pinna nobilis | reverse complement strand
CTCATCCGAAAGACAGGGACGGCCAACCGCGGAGTGGCGCTGCGGGAATCGAACCCCGGACCCATCAGCTCGAAGTCGAACACGCTAACCACTCGGCCACGGTGACCCACCGGTATTATGTAAATCCGTCTGTTACAGATGCGGTAATACTGATTGCTTGTAATATTAATTAGTCATTCGAAAGTGTAATTTCTGAGTATGTTTACTAAGTAAGTAATATGATAAAGTAGGTCATTATATTAACGGAAAAAGATGAACATTTAGTTTGAAAAGTATTCACCACAAATATAAACGTCATAGGTCGTATAAATGACTTTAATTCAATGATCAGTGCCTCATAGTAATCTAAGCCTACATCCGAGTTGTTGTTAAGAAAATGTGGAAACGACAATCCTAAAGAGTTAAGTTATTTTGTCGATACAACTGAAATAATCAGATATAAATACAGTATCAAAGTCAGTGACAGAGCCGACTAAATGTTGTTATGGCCATTTGTCCATTTGTATATCTATAGCGCTACGTAATCCTGGGTCACCATCGCTTGTGCTCCACCTCGAGTTCCTGGGTGGTTGTAAACACTTGTAGAATCAGATCCGATGACACCGTGCCCGCAGACTTCGCGATGTGAATTTGTCAGATAAAATACTTGTATTGCTCAGATTTATTTAAATTTGGTTTAAATTCCTTCTGAACGATACGACATTTAAATGATAACGATATCTTCACTTTTGTATCATCTTTACGGGAATGTTAGGTAAAATGAAATGTGGTTAATTCCTTAATTAGTATTTATTGAAACGTTAGGTAACTCGACAAATATTTGTATTTGGTATCTTGGCTGATGAATATGAGACCTCGTGCAGTAATCTGTTGTTTAGAGATAAGATATATGTCATATTACAAGCAAATATAAGTTTCCTAGTTTTTGATCTGTCAATTTAATATCTGGGTCTACTTTTAAGTAATGCAAACTATAGAAAGAAGAAATTGTGTTACTCTATGCTGCATATTCAATTTTGTTTTCGAATTATTATATATCATTGAAATGAATGAATGAATGAAAAGGTGAATGAATAAATAAATAAATAGATAGATAGATAGATAGATAGATAGATAGATAGATAGATAGATAGATCAATCAATCAATCAATCAATCAATCAATCAATAAAAGCAATCTCGCTACAATAAATTTGACGAACAAATTTAAAGATAGGATAATTTGTCTTCAAAAAGATGCTAGATATTGATTTACTAATGCGAGAAATATTTTAAAATAGTACTTTGTTTGAAAGATTTAATTTGGATAAAGAATGTATTTTGTATTTTGAAAAAGATGAAATGCAATTCCAAAAGTTATAAAGCATTTGTGTCCAACTGTTTGGAGGCTACATCCCGAGTTTTAGCTTGCTCCGGAAGAAAAAAGTGACGCCATTAACAATACATCTGTTTGTTGACGTCATTTACAATAAATCTGTATGTTGACATCATTAACAATAAATCTGTACGTTAACGTCATTAACAATAAACCTGTACGTTGACGTCATTATCAATAAATCTGTACCTAGACGTCATCAACAATACAGTTATACCTAGACGTCTTTCACAGTACAGCTATACCTTGACGTCAATAATTATACAACTGTACCTTGATGTCAATATTAATACAGCCGTACCATGACGTCATAAACAATACAGGTGTACCATGACGTCATGAACAATACAGCTGTATGTTAACGTCAAAAGCAATACAGCTGTACTTTGAACACGGAAACAATAAAGATGTAGTTCGACGTCATAAATAATACAGCCGAATGTTGCAGTCAGTACCAAAAACAACCGTATCTTGATGTCAATAGCTTCACAGCTGTATATTGACGTTAATAACAGTACAGCTGAATCTTGACGTCAAAAACAATACAAATACACCTTGATGTCAATATTTATACAGGTGTACAGAGACGCTTATAACAATACTAATATACAATGACGTCAGTAACAATGCAGCTGTTTCTTGATGTCATTAATGATACAGCTGTAACTTAACGTTAGAAACAAAACAGATGTACCTTGATGTCATAAACAAGGATACTGTACCTTGTCGACAGCAATAAAACAATTGTACCTTGATGTCAATCACTATACTGCTGTATCTTGACGTTAATTAAAAAAAAACAGCTATATCTTGACGTCAATAACAATACAGCTGTTCCTTGATGTCAATATCTATACAGTTTTACCTTGATGCAATAACAATGCAGCTGTATCTAATTGATGTCAGTAAGAATAAAGTTGATCCTTGACGTCAGTAACAATGCTAATGTACAATGACGTCATTAACAATACAGCTGTTTCTTGACGTCGATTATTAATAATTTGACGTCATAAATAATTCTAATGTACCATGACATTATTAACACTTCAACTGTACCTTGACGTCAGTAACAATACAGATGTACCAAGACGTCAATACAGCTGTACCTTGATGTCAATAAGAATACAGTTGAACCTAGACTTCATAACAATTCTAATATACCATGGCGTTATTAATATAATAGCTCAATCTTGACGTCGATAACAATACAGTTGTCCTTTGACGTTAAAGTACAATACAGCTAGATCATGGCATCAGTTGACGTCAGTATCAAAAAAATCTTTACATTGACGTCAATGACAGTATAACTGTACTTGACGTAATTAATAATAGTTATGTTCAATGACGTCAGTAACAATACAGTTGTACATTGATGTCAGTAACAAAATATCTGTAACGTAACGTTAGAAACAATATAAAGATTAACCATGGTGTCAATTACAATACAACTGCCCGTCAGTTGACGTCACATTGACGTCAATTACAAAACCTTTTTAGCTTGACGTCAATAAAATTATAACTGTACCTTGACGTCATTAAAAATAGTCACGCACTTTGATGTCATTGACAAGAATTACGTACCATGAGGTATAAAACAATACAATTGTATCTTGACGTCAATTACGATACATTTGTATCATGACGTCTATAAAATATAGCTATACCTTTACGTCGGTTACAAGTCAGTTGAATCTTGACGTGGATGATAACACAGTTGTACTTCGACGTATCTTACAATAAGATGTATCTTGACCTCAGAATAACACAGTTGCACTTTGACGTCAGAAACAATACATCAGTACCTTGACATCATATACAAGTCATCTTAACCATCTCAATAACAGTAAAGCTGTACTTTGACGCAATTAACAATAGTTTGATTCCATGACGTCAGCAACAATGCATCTTTAACGTTACGTCAAAACAATAAAGGTAAACCGTAACGTAAATAACAATACAACTGTATCTTGACGTCTGTAATAATATACATATATACCTTGACGTCAAAACAGTATAGCTGTACCTTGACGTCATTATCAATAATTATGTACCATGACGTCAGTTACAAAACAGCTGTACATTGATATCAGTAACAATACTGCTTTATCGTGACGTCAATAAAATACAGCTGTAATTTGAAGAATACGGTTATACCTTGACGTCATAAACACAACTAACGTATCATGGCGTCATAAATAACACCGCTTTTTCTTGACGTCAATAACAATAAAGCTGTACTTGTCGTAAGAGACCAAACAGCTGTACCTTGACGTCATGAAAAATACAGCTGTATCTTGAGCGTTAGAAACAATACATCTGTACCTTGACGACGGTTACAGACAATACTGCTGTAATTTTCTTGTAGTATTAATGCCGTTGTACCTTGACGTCAGTAATAATACACCTTATCTTGATGCCGGTAGCAATACAGTTGTACCGAGATGATAGTTATAATACAGTTGTTCCTTGAAGTCAATACCAAAACAGCTGTACCTTGACGTTATTTACAATACATCTGTACCTTGACGTCAGTTACAAAAAAAAAATACAGCTGTAATTTGCTGTAAGTATTAATACCGTTGTACCTTGACGTCAGTAATAATACGCCTTGTCTTGATACCGTTTGCAATACAGTTGTACCGAGATGATTGTTATAGTACAGCTGTTCCTTGAAGTCAATACCAAAACAGCTGTACCTTGACGTTATTTACAATGTATCTGTACCTTGACGTCAGTAACAATATTGCTAAACCTGTTCGTCGTTAACAGACGTACCTTGTCGTCGTTTACAATAGAGCTGTAACTTTACGTCAGTAAAAATAAAGCTTTTTCTTGGTGACATTATCAGAATTTACCCTTAAGTTAGAAAAAATGGCACTTCTCCTTCTGTTAATTGAGTTTACGTTTGTTCCTCAATTTCAGAAACAAAACGTTGCGAATGCACCATGAAACGAGTGACGACGGCCGTAGCTTTACATCAGTTATATTGCGAAAGTACTTCAAATATTGTCGTAGCACTGTATCATTGATTTTGCAAAATTTCCTTGACGTCAGTAAGGACAGCCGTATATTTTCATCACGGTTGCCGTGGCTTCATTAACGACACCCGTAGCTCACATCAGTATCATGGTGATTTTGTTCTGACGTCAGTAACGACGGCCGTACCCTAACAAAACAAATTCTAGTCGTCGTGGCTTCGTTGTAAATGTGATCACCTGAGCTTCTAACCATGAGGAACTTAAGAAGCAATACAGAAGAAAGTGGTTATAGTAACAATACAGCTGTAATATGGCTATAGAAACACCACAGCTGTAATATGGCTATAGTAGTAATAAAGCTGTAAAATGGTTGTAGTAACAATACCACTGAAATTTGGTCATAGTAACAATATACAGCTGTAATATGGTTATAGAGGCAAGACAGCTATCACACGGGTTTAGTAATAATACAACTGCAATATGGTTATAGAAACAATATAGCTGTGATATAATTATAGAAACAATACACCTGTAACATGGTTACAAAAGCAAGACAGCTGTAATATGGTTATAGCCACAATATTGTTGTAACATGGTTATAAAAGCAAGACAGCTGTAATATTGTTATAGCAACAATATAGTTGTAACATGGTTATAGTAACAAGTCAGGTGTAATATGGTTATAGCAACAATATAGTTGTAACGTGGTTATAGTAACAAGACAGGTGTAATATAGTTATAGCAACAATATAGTTGTAACATGGTTATAGTAACAAGTCAGATGTAATATGGTTATAGCAACAATATAGTTGTAACATGGTTATAGTAACAAGATAGGTGCAATATGATTTTAGCAACAATACATCTGTAACGTGGTTATAGTAACAAGACAGGTGTAACATGGTTATAGCAGCAATGCAGCTGTAATGATGTTATTGTAACAATACAGCTGTAATATGGTAATAATAACAATACAGCTGTAATATGGTTATAGCAAAAATTCAGCTGTAATATTATTTGAGAAACTATACAGCTGTGGTATGGTTTTAGGAGCTATAGATCTGCGATTTGCTTTTTAAACAATACAGCTTGGCGTATAGTTTCAAATACCAAACAGCTATAACATTTTTCTGTAAGAAAATTCGATGTGGTTTTAGAAAGAAACACAATCCTACTTTCACAAAGTATGACTGCTGTTGTATGGCTTTAAACCAACACCCTCTTTGCATTGCTTTAGTCTCAATTAGTATGTGGTTTATTACCTACATGTATTTGAGGGTCTATTTTCATATGTAGGTATACATTGTATATTTATTTTTTCCATTCATTTAAGTATCTATCAATTTATCCATACATCTAGATTTAGATATCTACATGACTTTATATTTATTTTCCCGTCTGGGTCATTTATGTATTCATTTCCTTACTTACTTACTCTTACTTATGTTTACTTACTTATTCTTACTTACTTACTCTTACTTACTTACTCTTACTTACTTTTACCCACTTACTCTTACTTACGTTTACTTACTTATTCTTACTTACTTACTCTTACTTACTTTTACTTACTTACTCTTACTTACTTACACTTACTTACTTTTACCCACTTACTCTTACTTTCTGACTTACTTTAACTTACTTATTCTTACTCACTTACTCTTACTTACTTACACTTACTTACTTACTCTTACTTACTTACTCTTACTCAAATACTTTAACTTACTCTTACTTTCTTACTTACTCTTACTTTCTAGTACTTACTTACACTTACTTACTTACTTGTACTTACTTACACTTACTAACTTTTACTTACTTACTTTTACTAACTTACCGATATACATGTATTTACTTAATCATTCATTATGTAACTGATACACGTATACATTCTGACTTGAACAAAAGATGATGCAAGAAGGTACCACACTTCTCTGACATTTAATCTGCTCGTCAGTTTTGGAGCATTTCGTGTCCATACAAATCATTTCTTTCATCTTTCAGAAAAATGCATTCTATTTAAGTTTCACTGCCACGTAAATTAAATAATAAAAAACCGTCAAATATGTGTACAGCTACGGACGAAGTATCTGCCTTACTGAAATATGCTCCTCTTTACATAAATCTTGAAACATCTGTCCTGTTAGCAATATCGACATCTTTTTTATTTCTTTATGACGTCTTTTGATGAAGTTTTGATTTTTTCTTACGTGATGATATAATTTTATTTATTTAAATGCATTTCAAGATATTTTCTGACATAAAATTAATATATTTATAATGCTATACTTTGTTCATCTCTGTATTATGGATTAATTACTACCATGTGTTGCGCCGGCTAGTTATAGAGGGATTTATTACACAATTGAACAAGGACTTCTCCAATACTTCTACTGTTTTACAACCCAGCCGTCTCAATATTTATTACATCTTAACATGTCTTATCAAAAAAAACTTAGAAGTGTCACGAGGACCGCTCGGGATAATTAGTACAGGAATTAAATGTCATTGTCACTCGTGTTTGTACAGCGGGGTAAATGCAAAGCTAAGTGTAATTCCAACGCTATCATGTTCCATGGCCGAGGTCACGTGTCACAGTGTGTGAAGAACCCTCCCTGCCCTGCGGTCATAACTGCTGAGCATAAGCTAAATTCATTGCCCCCCCCCGACACACGATGACATCTCCATATAAGTAAAAGATTCTTGAGTGGAACAGTAGACAACAATATACCTACATGTAGCAACCAAAGAACTTTCGAATTCCCTTGTGTGTTCAACCAAATGTGCCGAGCACAGGCTAGATTTATCCCCCTTCAGCGGCACACGGTAACGTCTCCATATAAGTGAAAGATTTCTCGAGTGCGACGTTTAACAACAATACAACCAACCTACCTACCCGCACCCGGTGACGTCTCTATATAAGGAAAGGGTTGTTGTTGCGTTGCTGTTTAACGTCCCACTCAAGATTATTTCACTCATATGGAGACGTCACCGTGTGCCGGTGAAGGGCGAAATATTTTGCCTGTGCTCGGCACTGCTGGCCGTAGAGCAGGGAGGGTTCTTTAACGTGCCAACACCTACTGTGACACGGGATCTCGGTTTTTACTGTCTCATCTGAAAGACAGGGACGGCCAACCACGGAGTGGCGACTGCGGGAATCGAACACCGGGCCCCTCGGCTCGAAGTCGAACACGCTAACCACTCGGCCACGGAGGCACCAAAGGATTGTTGAGTGCTACGCTAAACACGCTCCTTGAGTCATAGTTCTTGCGTTTGTTTTCCTCATTGCATAATTCTTCTTTTCAAATGTCGTGATCTTTGACTATATATATGTATAATATGTAATGGAGAAGATTTATGATAATGCTTGTAATAATTTTTGTACAAATAAATTTCTATTTGAATACGATAGAACATAATGGAAGCATGGCGAATTCGGCCCCTCCCCCCTATTTTCAGGTAACAACAATTCAAGGGGAAAACTGCGGAAAGTATCGCTGGCTTGTTATATCTTTGTTTAACGTCGCACTCAATAATCGTTCACTTATATGAAGACAGCGCCGTCTGCCGCCATCTACGTCTGCCACTGAAGGGCGACAAAGTTGGCCTATGCTTGACAGCTATAGCCGTAGATTAGGGAGGGTTCTTTGACATGCCAACACCTACTGTGACATGGGATCACAGTTTTTGCTATTACATCCGAAAGACAGGGACAGCCAACGGCAGCGTGGCACATATTCGAACCCCCGACCTCTCAATCAGAAGGCAAACACGCCTACCCCTGAAGCACGGCGGTCCGATGATTTATCAGTAATGTATGCTATGGTATGGTATTGTTGTTTAACAACCCACCCAAGAACATTTCACTCATATGGAGACTTCACCGTGTGCTGGTACAGTGCTACAAGTTTTGCAAATTTTGAAGTGGCGCTGCGGGAATCGAACCCCGGACCCTTCGATTCGAAGTCGAACACGCTAACCACTCGGCTACGGACCCCCCCCCCCCCCCCTTTGTGGATGTACCCGGTGGCATTTTTTTTTAATCGTGATGGTACTTCACGTGGTTACAATTCAACCCTATTTTGCAATTTGTGGTTTTGGGTTGGCGCATATAGGACCTGTCCAATCGTCTAGAGATGCTGGTACTTTCATGACCCCCCCTTCCCGGCTTAATTTTGCCGGAAAGAAAGACCATTCTTTGTTTTACTGTTTCAACATTTAAATTTCGTACTCCCCCCTTTTTTCGCTTTGTTAATATTTGTACTTTTGAAGTACATTGATCACTACAGAATGACAAACGCAGTATCAAATGATAAAATATATTAACTTTTAGCATCTCAGATAAATTAATATCAAATACCTGCAGATGTTACTCTAACTACTATTTGTCTATGTAACTGATCTTGGTGTCGTTTGTAGCACATTTTGTGCAAGTTTTTGCTAATATCATATCCACATCATTTTTGTAAAGACGAGACTTTTTATCTCAATATCTGTCGTGGATTGTGTTTAATTCCCTTAAGGCTCTCGGGTCTTTGCTCAATTTGTAATAAACACGACTGACTCCCTCCGTTTCATAATTCAAACGTATGGCATTAAAACATCAATATAATATTAAATATTTTCTTGAATTTGTCTATATTACAGATGTGGTTTCCAGATGAGAATGGGGGCCTCTGTGGCCTAGTTGTTAGCGTGTTCGACTGCGAATCGAAATAACCGGGTTCGAGCCGCGTAGCGGCATTCCGCGGTAGGTCGTCCCTGTCTTTCGGATGAGACAGTAAAATCCGAAAGACCCGTGTCACAGTAGGTGTTGGCACGTTAAAGAACCCTCCCTGCAGTGTCGAGCATAGGCAATATTTGAAGCCCTTCACCGGCATACGGTGACGTCTCCAAACGAGTGAAATATTCTTTAGTGGGACGTTAAACAACAATACCATACCAGATGAGAATGTATTGGATCGAAAACGAGTTTTAAAAACTTCATTCTATCTGAAATACTGTAAATCCAGAAATTTTCGCGGAACTTTATTTTAGCGAATCAACGGTCATATAGTTATTCGCGATACTTTATTTTCGCGCTTGTGAATTAAAGTTAATAAAATGTGTTGTTTGATGCATTTTAATATCAGGTTAACATATTTAGCGAGGACTTTATTTTCGCGAGTGAGTGCTCTCGCGTAATTACGCGAAAATAAAATTCTCGCGAATGTTACTGGATTTACAGTATAGTATCAAGCCTCACGTCGTAGATTCTGCATTTGTCCATACATCGCCATCTTTGCGAGTCTGCATCCAACTAACAAACACATCTTCGCGAGTTTGTATTCGTCCCAACAATACCGTCATGAGTCCACATTCGTCTCAACAACGTTATCTTCTAGAGTCTATATTAGTCCCAATATCGCCACCTTGACGAGTCTATATTCGTCCCAACATCGCCACCTTGACGAGTCTATATTAATCCCAATATCGCCACCTTGACGAGTCTATATTCGTCCCAACATCGCCACCTTGACGAGTCTATATTAGTCCCAATATCGCCACCTTGACGAGTCTATTTTCGTCCCAACATCGCCACCTTGACGAGTCTATATTCGTCCCAACATCGCCACCTTGACGAGTCTATTTTCGTCCAAACAACGCCATCGCACGAATATATATTCTTCCCAACATCGCCACCTTGACGAGTCTATATTCGTCCCAACATCGCCACCTTGACGAGTCTATATTAGTCCCAACATCGCCACCTTGACGAGTCTATATTAGTCCCAATATCGCCACCTTGACGAGTCTATATTCGTCCCAACATCGCCACCTTGACGAGTCTATATTCGTCCCAACATCGCCACCTTGACGAGTCTATTTTCGTCCAAATAACGTCATCGCACGAATATATATTCTTCCCAATATCGCCACCTTGACGAGTCTATATTCGTCCCAACACTGCCACCCTGACTAGTTTATATTCGTCCCAACATCGCCACTATGACGAGTCTATATTCGTCCAAACAACGTCATCTCAAGAGTCTATTTTCATCCCAACAACCCTATCGATACGAGTCTATATTGGTCTCAAAAACCTTCAATCTTCAGGATTATATATCTGTTCCTATAACGCCATCTTCATGAGTCTATATTCGTCCCAAAACGCTATCTTCAAGAGTCTATATTCGTCCTAACAATGCCATAGAAAATTTACATTTTGCATGGAATTACATATGTAGATTCATAGCTTTTCTTCCCATAATAACTTGATTGTCGTTTACGGTATATTGGTGTTTCAGTTGATAATGGATATGTTCCCCATGTCGTACACCTAGTCTTTTTTCGTTTACGCCTATTACCGGATAAGACACATTCCCGGATGAAAACATAGCTGATAGTACGGGTGCCACGCGCGGGGAAGGAGTTGCTTACCTTCCGGAGCACCTAAACTCATCCAGGTTTTTATTTGGGTCCGTATTATTCTATTTTGGTAAGCGTTGTCATGTGGATCACTGTGCGTCGCTTTTTTGTATAAGCCATGGAATTTTACCTCCCCCGTTTTTTAAAGTTTCCGGAATTCCCGCCTCTGATTTTGTCCTGTTTTAACTGTTACCATAACATCCCGGATGAAAATATATGTGACACTACGGGTGCCACGCCCGGAGAAGGTGTTGCTTACCTTCCGGAGCACCTGAACTCATCCAGGTTTTTAGTGACGTTCGTGTTTCTATATTTTGGTAGGTGTTGTCATGTGGATCACTGTGCGTCGCCTTTTGTATAAACCATGGAATTCTACCCCCCCCCTTTTTTTTAAGTTTCCGGAATTCCTGCCTCTGATTTTGTCCTGTTTAAACTGTTACCATAACATGCATATATTTTTTTCTGTTCTGTGTTCATTATTGATAATTCTAATAAATACCAGGTAAACGCACGCACAAAAATGTCACGAAATAATGTGATTAATATCCAGTATTGAAGTTTAACGTCCCATTCAAGAATACTTCACTCATATGTAGACGCCACCGTCTGCCGGTGAAGGGCGATAAATTATGCTTATGTTCGACACGTACCCCCCTAGAGCAGGGAGGGTTCTTTAACGTGCCAACACTTACTGACACGGGACCTCGTTTTTTTACTGTCTCATCCGAAAGACAGGGACGGCCAACCGTTACATGGCCCTGCGCGGATTCGAACCCCGGGCCCTTCGATTCGAAGTCGAACACGCTAACCACTCGGGCACGGCGGCCCCTGAGCAGGAGTGGAGTTGAGTTGTTGTTGTTTTTTTTTTTATAAATGTGTAATTGCATGGTAAGAGCTATCTGTAAACAGAGTACAAAGGGTATGTACATGTATATACATCATAAATAAGTAGTTGGGATTGGTGTCTTTAAATTAGGTCTTGAGGTTTCTTTATAATGGCGACGGTTGTCATTCATTGAAGTGCATGTGGGTCTATTTCATGTGATGTCAGTATCGAATACTAAAAAATGATAAACAGATAACCGAAATTATCATATTAAAAGTGATGATTTATTTATATAACTTATGAATAGAAGTAAAAATTACATAATTGTAATATCCATCATGGACTACAGTTACATACACTTAATAAATCATTGATAAACACGGACATGTCAGTTTTAATATCAAATTTCAAGGTGCATAATACATATGGTATATGTTCAACAATTTATAACATTTCCAATCAATCAATCGATCTAATTTAAATTCGATTTCCGAATAGATACTTTCCTAGGTCGTGTTGTGCGTTGGTCAAATTTCATGAACTCGTTCGGAGTCTCTCGTATTTATCTTGTACTCACATTGAGGATGGAAGTCCTACCTTTAATCTTCGAAATTTGATTGGTTATTGGCAGAAGTCACATAACTCTGATGATAAGAATTTAATTAGAGAACAATTTGAATCGAACCATTGGCGTATCTAAGAGTTGCATAGAACCGGTGGCGTATTTAAGAATTGCATAGAACCATTGGCGTATCTGGGAATTGCATAGAACCAGCGACGCATCTGGGAATTGCATAGAACCAGTGGCGTATCTGGAAATTGCATAGAACCGATGGCGTTTCTAAGAATTGCATAGAACCGATGGCGTATCTAGGAATTGCATAGGAACCGGTGGCTTATCTGGGAATTGCATAGAACCATTGGCGTATCTGGGAATTGCATAGGACCAGTGACGTATCTGGGAATTGCATGTCGGACACTAGAGGGGTATCTGGGAATTGCACAGAGCCCGTGGCGTATCTGGAAATTGCACGGAACTAGTGGGGTATCTGTAAATTGCATAGAATCGATGGCGTATCTAAGAATTGCATAGGACCAGTGACGTATCTGGGAATTGCACGGAACTAGTGGGGTATCTGGGAAACGCATTGAACCAGTGGCGTATCTGGGAATTGCATAGAACCAGTAGCGTATCTGGGAATTGCATAGAATCAGTAGCGTATCTGGGAATTGCATAGAATCAGTGACGTATCGGGAAGGGGGGGGGGGGTGAAGTTGATGCTGCCGCTACAAAAACCCTTCCATTCGACTGGTCAATGACCCGAAGAACCGAACAAAGACAACAACAACAAAAACAAAAACAAAAACAAACCCATCACTTTTATTCCATGATGGCTTCATATTAGTGTCGATTATCTTTCCCTGTCCTTTTGATGAGGCAGACAAAATGAAGGTCCTGTTTCTGAGTAGATGTTAGCAGGATAAAGAACCCTTACTGCTCTATTTTACGACCATAAGTACCGAGCATACGGCAAGTTTATAACCCTCCGCCGGTATATGCCTTCACCGGCATTGGCATCGTCTCCACCTAAGTGAAAGATTCTTGAGTGAGATGTGAAACACATGCACGGATCTAGAGGGGGTGGACACCACAACCCCCCCNNCCCCCCCCCCCCCCCCCCCCCCCCATGGAATTTGCAAAATATATACATGTACCAATATTAGTCAATTATGCTTAGATTCTCATTTTGACAGCCCTAGATAGGTTTTTCCTTTTTACAAATTGGACCCCCCCCCCGGAAAATATCGC
>JACSZP010045451.1:1304-13508 GCA_016161895.1 Pinna nobilis | reverse complement strand
CAGTGTAGGCTCCGTCATTTTGTTCTGATTGTGTTCGTCTGCTGGCTACGTCACAGTTATGAGTTAAGATCTGCGACTTTCTCATCATGTTGAGGTTATGCGTAGACATTTAAGATGCCCACAGCCGAGGAGTTGTTTTTCAATGATGACATCGGTGAAGCTGATAATACTACGGCCAATTTTTAGTGAGGAGCTCGAGTTTATGGACATAGAAACTAGCCTACAGCACCGGTATTGTACGAATCTCAAGTCAACAGACTGATCAGCTGATCGAAACAAACATTACAAATAGTCTTGCAGTGGTTATTTTCAATTGTCAAGAATTAGAAATACTTGCCTTCTTTATGTTAAGTTATTTTCAAACTATTGGTGGTGTATTCCTTTGATAAAGTATCGGAATTCACAAGTTAATATTAAAATCGGTTGACCCGTAGGCCAGCCGTGTTTCCCACGTTGTCATCGCCATTTGCACTTTACATCTGACCTAGTTAACGATCCGCGACCGGTGGTGGAACCACAGGGGTGAATATTAGAAATGACCAACAGACCGAATGACAGGTAATTCAGATTTTTCAAATCAATTGTTTTCACGAAAATTGTGTGGAGAAATGAAAGAAAATCTCAATATTTTTCAATATATAAGGACAGAAAAAAAGAACTACTTCTCTCAACCGACAGCTACTGAGCGGTTACATCAATACGAACCGCTCCCCCCTAAGGGAAAAATCTGATGAATAGGAGGTCACAGCGTACAGCAGTTTATTAGAAAATGAGAAAATATGTAAATATAAGGATTGTTTTGCATTTCTCTTGTTTCATTAGGGCATGAATGCAACGGAGCGTAGAAAAAATTCTTTGAAAAGCACTTCGTGCTTCACAGAATTTATCTCTACGCTCCGTTACATTCATGCCCTAATGAAACAAGAGAAATGCAAAACAATCCTTAAAACAACACTACAAACAGCAATACCCACAGTTACACTTATAACTACAGTTAGTGTAACATAAACCCAAGTATAAACAGGGGGTGAGTCCAGGTGCTCCGGAAGGGTAAGCAACTCCTGCTTAATACAAGAAAGTATGTCCCCATAATTAATAAAACATTTAAGCATAGCGCTCACACTTATTAGCTCACCAGAACCGAAGATAAGTGAGCTTTTCTAATCACATTTTTCCTCGTCTGTCCGCCCGTCTATCTGTAAACTTTGAGCATTTTCGACTCCTTCTTAAGAACCATTTAGTCAATTTCAACTAGAAGTGGAACAAACCATCCTTGGCTGAAGGGGGTTAAAGTTTGTTCAAATGGAGAGTCGGGCCCTTATCAAAAAGACGATAATTGGGCACCATTAAAATTGGGTGGGTGTCTTTAAAAACCTTCCTCTCAAGAACCACTGGACCAAAAGTCACAAAATTTGTGTGAAAGCATCCTGATAATGTTTGATTCAGGTTTGTTAAAATGGTGGCTGCAGGGGTCCAGATGAAACCACGATAGGGGCCCAAAGTTTAACATAGGTTTATATGGGAAAATGCATTAAAATCTTTTTTTTTTGACGAAGAGCAAGTGTACAATTCATCAAAGTAATATGGGAGCATTTATACATACATTATATAATCTGCGTAGAACAATTGCATATTTATATGTAATAGATATTGGTTGATAGAAACAAAACTTGTTACACTGTTTGGGATTTGCATCATATAACAATACCACATTATAATTAGATTGTGTGTGTGTGTGTGTGTGTGTGTGTGTGTGTGTGTGTGTTTTATGATTATTTTCGTACTGATGAATGTGTCTTTGGAATTAAAAATGAGTGGTTTGTCTTTGTCTATACCTTTCAATAGTGACACATAATAAATCAAAAAATTTCTGCTACTCGGTGAAATGTTCAGGTGAGCGATTTGGCCCGTGGACTTGTTGTATGAATTACCCTTGTAAGTTGAATATTGTACAAAGCTGTATGAATACCATAGGTACCGGTATTTTGAATTTGTATTTTGAAAAGCGAAGAATATATTCATTCACACTTATCTGACAAATATTGAGCAATTGCATTTATCTGAGAGTGGATGTTACGAAGCTCAATTTTTATTAGTTGAGTGTCGGGGCCTCCGTGGACGAGTGGTTAGCGTGTTCGACTGCGAGTCGAAAGATCCGGTTTCGAGCCGCGTCAGCGCCACTCTGCGGTTGAACGTCCTTATCCTTCGGATGAGACAGTAAAAACCGAGGCCCCGTGTTACAGTAGGTGTTGGCACGTTAAAACACCCTCCCTGCTCTACGACCAGCAGTGCCGAGCATAGGCAAAAATTGTAGCCCTTCACCGGCACACGGTGACGTCTCCATATGAGTGAAATATTCTTGAGGGGGACGTTAAACAACAATACCATACCATCAATTGAGTGCCTCAACGGTTTTGTATAGTTAAGATTAAGAAATCAGGTTTATATAAACAGACACTGGCTAGGAATGAAAATGAGTTCTTACAATATCCAGCCCTTTTGAAATACGATTTTTAGGAAGGCAAAACTAAAAATGACAATGACAATTACACACGGTGACTACTACATTGTCCGTTTCGTTTCGATGTTGTTTTCGCGTTTGTTTGCGCCATTTAGCGCATGCAATGCTTAATCTATACTAGCAATGCGATGCTAAAACTGAACACAAAATATAGAAATCAATGAAAAGTTTTGTAACAGGTAGTTAGTAAATTCATTTTACTGTAGTTGGATTTTGTCGAAGTCTGTGTCTATCGTGATGAAAAATCTTCGGTCAGCAAGTATTTGTGGTATCTTGAAATCATCCTGCACTCTTTTGCCATCTACGATATAAGATCTGCTGATGTCATGGTATTAGGATAAATCTGGAGTTCCTGTAAAAGAATTGTCGAAGAGAATAAAATTTATATTGGATAGTATGAAAAAATACAAATATAAGGATAAGACTTTTATCTGTCGGTTGCATATTAATATGTCATAAACTATCGCTCACTTTCTTGTGCAAATCAAATTTTGATTTGAAAGATCATTCCTATTGCCAAAAATATCTTTTTCCGGAATCATTATATTTTTTGTAAAAAGAAAATAAAAATAATTTCAGTTCTTTTTATCGTGTCAGTACTGCGGGTACGCTAAGCTAAATTATAGACATCCGAAGTCCACCTTTGCGATGATGTAGATCTGTCCATTTTTCTGTCACTCCTGAATGATTTGTGACTGATATGTTTCACATTCTAAAAGAAAGCTTGTCATTCTTTTTTTCATAGATGATATCGTCAGCAACACTTAGGAGGGTAATTGCATTGTTTACATCTAGGAGGTGTTGTCGTTTATCCTAAGTGCATCTTTATTTCTTTTGTGAATGGAATATGGATTCTATTGTGTTTTGTGCGAGAAATTTATTACAAGATCTTCAAGAATAAATACAAAATTTAATTGTGTCAAAAATAAACGTTATTTGTGATAACTCAATTGCTAAAATCACGACTACCTACCTGGCATGACACTGTTCTCATTGTTAGAATTAAATGTCCAATTCAAATCAATAGAGAATTAATATTTTATGGGTTTCGATAAAGTATTCATATTGATTTTATAGTTCTTGCATTAATTAATAAAAGTATTTAAAAGTTGTTTTTGCACTCCTCTATCAGTGAGATAATAAGACAATGTAAAAATCATCAGACCTACATTAGAGCTATAACAAATAAAGTGTATAATTGTTGTATGGAATACTATATATTGTTATCATTATCTATGGTAAATTCGGCTATCATTTGTATATGTACCCCCTATACTTTCTACACAGTTGTCAAAATGGCTGGTCTCACTTTCGCTATTATAATGGTTGATGGGTATCACCATATCTGGCACATACAATCTTTTTAACACTCTCATCTATTTCGTTTGAAGATAAAACTAAAGAAGATGATTTAAGATGATCTTAATCTTAATTCAATTTTCTTCGTCTGGTAATTTTCTTTTGACTTCAGATAAGGAGATAATAATGTTTTAGTAACCCGAATGGTTGCATGAGAATATATTTTCAGCTAAACATAATTCTGACAACAATTATGACTTGACTCTTTCAAACCATCCCCGCTAAGAATATGCATATGTACTTTTGCAATAACTGAAAATTCTTATCAGTATCTTTACATATCCATTTATCAGATTAAAAAAACGTCCGTTTTTTGTCAAATATAACAAGACATTAAAATGAAAGGTGTTTATTTTTGTTATAATTGGTTACATTGTTCTCATTATCAATGTGGTTGTAATTATAACAATTCTTCGTTTCTATGATAAAAAGAAATATAATAATGAAAAATTATTATTATTATTATTATTATTATTATTATTATTGTTATTGTTATTATTATTATTATTATTATTATTATTATTATTATTATTATTATTATTATTATTATTACCATATATAGTAGTAGTAGTATATACAGAAGTAGTAAATACAGTAATAGTAAATACAGTAATAGAATGATCGTATCCTAATGTCAGTTTCTTGTCAAATTATTTCTAAGTCCGCAACTATTATCATCGAATCATTTTTTTTTTCTTTTGCTTTAAGTTTATGTCTGTTAAATAATTACAATATTTACTATATCGCTTCAGATAAAATTAAAGATACAACAAGCATTGATCACTGACTTCTTTCTCATATTTTCTATTACATTTTCTAAATTTAAAATATTCCCCAGGAAAAACAAAATTAAAGATTACGTTAAAGACGACTTCTAAAACAGGAAAATGACACTCAAAATTGCAATATCATTTCAAATATTCAGATCATATATTAGACATAGGTAGCGTTTTAACTTTTTATAATCTTAGATTTACAATCCGTTATAAAAATCAGTTAATGTATGTCTTTCATAATATTGGTTTACTCACACTCTTTGCAAGAGAAATTGGTACAAATGTGTTAGATGTAATACTGGTTAGCTGCCTTTGCTTGTAACAGTCATGAACACATTTATTGAGTGCAATAAATGTAGTTTACTGATTTATCATCTGTGACCGCTAGGATGCCCGTCGTGTCCCAAAACGAAAATGATACATCAGTGCCTTTCATGTTATCACTGACCAGCAACTGACCATGAAATATTGACACACGTGGATTAGTTTATCTGTTGTTGGTTTCGTTTCAATTACTGCCCATCTGATTAGCGTCAATTGCTGAGAAATGGTTCACTGATGAGATGTATTCACAGGGAATGATAGTTTAATTAGTACAAATTTATTATAAAGCCATTCCTTTCTTCGATCAGAGTAGGTGTTATTGTTGGGAGCAAAACTTCTTTACTGTCCTTAGATTCATAGCTGAATAGAAATGAAAAAAATGCATTGTATGCAAAACAACAAATGCACAAACATCTGTGCATTAGCTTTTTAGGGAAAGTCTTTAATTATACCTTTTATTATTCAAAATAGGATTTATTTTAGAAAAACAATTGGAATTGGAATTTGTTTCAAATACGATTTCATTTTTAAAAGAAAGGAAACGAAAGAGAGAGACACGTTTCGATGCGTTCCAAAAATACCCCTCAAATTTCAAAATTTTCTATAAAATCTTAATTAATGCCCCCCTTTTTTTGCTTTTATTAGCAATCCATAAACTTACAACAGAGCCCAACAAAGCATTAAGGGAGCTGTTCATATCTCAGTAGGATAGGGGTCATCTTTGAACCTGTTTGTTTGAGTTTCCGCTGGTCACAGTAATGTGTGATAAGACGTTTCAATCATACACATAAACTATTAATTTATATAACCTACTATTTCATGATACCATAATAGAAGATATCTACCCCTTATTGACCGGTCATATCTCTGAGAATTCCTGAACATTAAGTCTATGTTGGTACTTATTCATAAAACTAATCTATAGCTAAGAATAAAATTCTGTAACATTGATAATGATCATTATGGGTCTTTCCTAGACTCACTTGTAGCTATAGCAAATACCCCTGCAAGAATTCGCTTTGTTCTAGAAATATTTAGTTTCATGGGGAATTTTAACGATGCTTTTCCGTTGAGTCGACATACTTTTGGAAATGAACATCTCAAGAACAATGTTCTTTTGATAAAAATTCAGTCTTTTATTATCATCTTGAATAAAAAATCTTCAGTACATATCGGTCATTTCACATAATCTATTATGTTCAATTATAGATGGTACTGCTTGAATTAAATTAGCATTGATAAATTAGCAATCCTTAACTACGAAAAAACTTCAGTTGTATGAAAAAGAAAGTAAAAAATTCTGATGATATTGACCAATTATAATTGTATTATTTGATGACGTCATATTTTTATATTTGTTGGAGTTATGACTGATATGACGTCAAATCTTATTATTTTCGATCGCAAAGGGAGTTATAATTCTATACTCATTCAGACAACAAAGCTCACCTACATAGTTTAGTTGCCACGTGATCAGAATATATCGACCTTAATATTTTAGTTTCCGACTTATTGGATAGATTATACGTCATGTAAGAAAGTTTGTTGATTTTTTTTTTCACGGAAACTCGACTATTTGTAACTGTAATTTACCCTCAGGGAGAGAGTGTGGTACGTTGTAGAATTGTTTTCTATACCCTGGAATCAACAAAAGAACCAATTTGAAAAAAGTGAAATTGAAGATATCGAGTGGGCATTCAAAAGTCGACGACCGACTACCATGACCAGAACAAAAATATCTACAATAACGAACTAACAGAATGTTCTTTATAATTACTGAAAACACTTGGGAGATGGGATTTGGGCGTTTTAGAACTTTAATTCATCAGATAATTTATCTTGTATTGCTCTTCATATGAACCATTTGTGATGGGAAATCTAATATCATTTTGGTTGAAGATCTATAACAATGGCTAGGTGTATACAAAGATTCAAAGATATTGATAATGATATTACACCTACTTAATCCTGCAAACAAATTATCCTAATACCGTTTTCCAGATGAACACAAAAGATCAATTTCTATTCACAAAAGAAGACAAGATATGATCTGCTATAAGTAATATCAAGTGATTAATACAGAGTGATATGGTGATTTTCTTTTGGAAATAATATTATGCCAATGACATTAGAAATGTCATGCCACGCAGAATTTCTTTTATGTTTGTGTCTTCAGATTTTTGTTATCTTAGAGAGAAAAAGAAAAGATAGAGAGTTCTGTAAATATATTCGATGTAATCAGTAAATGAGTGATCGAAACCTATTTTTATTCAGGTTTGCCGGTGCAAACACTTGTTAAATGTCAGGGGGTTTGGTTGGTCCATGAGAATGCAATTTATTAAATTTTCTTTTCATAATTTATCAATTAATCTGTAATATATACTTATCAGTTCTAAAATAAAATATAATTTGTTGCTCTTGATGAGAACATAAAAATGCAGGTCAGATTACGATGCTTATACCTACATCGAAGTTTAGATGATTTGATCGCAATACCGATATTGATTTTTATATGGGATCTGTAATGTAATAAATTTTGATAAGGATTAACAACAATTTGGAAATAGGTACTTGATGGGACTATCCGGTGATAAATATGACAAAAACAGCAAATCATTTTGATATTTTTCTCAAATGGACACTTTAGTTACTCAGAATTGCTTATATTCTCAGTAGTTTGCGAACGAAGGCATATCACTGACGCAGATATGCCATGGAAAAATTCGAACCGAAATCTCCAAGACTGGAAGTAATTCTTCCAACTAGTAGACCATCGCTGTGGATATGTAATAAAAAGAAAAACTGTTTCAATAACTAGACGTTTTCATAGTTACATAGTTGTGTTTTGCTTTGGGGTTTTCTTTTTTTGGGGGGGGGGGGGAAGTGTTGTTGTCTCGGAATTCAAATTTCATCGAAAAACTTTTTCAAAATAAAGTATCAATGGAAAAAAAGTAATAGCCCTCGATGGTTGTCGCTTCACTACCTTTAATCAATGACTAAGTTTCTCCATCAATCATTTTTGTTCAACCACATTTAGTAGTCTATTCATTATATGAGAGTATTAAAAGACTCAAAACCGTTCTGGTCAGTCTTATTGTCAATGATAGTAGTGATTGTAGAAATGATAGGAAGAGACGGTTAAATGAAACAGGCATTTTGATTGGACTCTTCAATGAGAGTCAGTAATAAAAGTTTACACAGATCGGAAAAGAGCGGTAATATTATAAGGCAATAGCGATCGACGACCCGGTTCACTGCTTAAATAGCTATCAATACTAATTTGCCATGATTGGCTCCAATCGACACTCAGAAAATTCATAACCTATACAAAGGTATACAATAATTGACGATTGTGATTGAGGTTGGCAAGGATTTATACCTCTAATGAAATATGAAAACGCCCGAGGCAAAAACGAGGTCGATACTATGTTTCTAGGGATCGAGTAATCCTCAATTTATACTTAAGTCATTAATTACATGTATATTATCAATTGTTTTACAACCAACAAGTCCAATAGTTGTTCAATTTTGAATTTATATGTAGTCTCAAAATGCTATGATTTAAAACAAATAAAAATGATTGTGTAATAAGAGACGAATTTTGATTTGTTACGTCAGTGCTAATCAGACTATCATATACCGTTATACAGATCAGAAAATAATGGAAATATGAATAGACAACTAAGCAGTCCATGACATACTTTGTTAGATTTACAAACTTAATATACTTTATAAATAAAAATTACTAAAGCAGTTGATATCGACAGTTACATTACTAGTATCTAAGCACTTTGTGGGCGGTACACAATTTTTGACAGTCCATATATATGAACCGGGCGCTACCATGGGTAAATGATTCATGCAAATAAACCGGCAAAAGTTGTAATTCGTAAAGTTTTGAGAAAATTGGTTAATCATATTTTTGCTAAACTGGTTAGGTTTCCATGGGATATTTGCGGGGGTGTGGCATACCAACTGGAGAGGCTGGCGCCATTTGGACACCTGGTCTCATTGCATTTGACATTTAAAATTGTTTTCTACTTTGATACCGGGGGCCTCCGTGGCCGAGTGGCTAGCGTGTTCGACTGCGAATCGAAAGATCCGCGCAGCGTCACTCCGCGGTTGGCCGCCCCTGTCTTTCGGATGAGACAGTAAAACCGATGTCCCGTGTCACAGTAGGTGTTGACATGTCAAAGAATCCTACCTGTTCTACGGCCAGCAGTGCCGAGCATAGGCAAATTTTGTCGCCCTTCACCGGCACACGGTGACGTCTCCATATGAGAAAAATATTATTGAATGGGACGTTAAACAGTAAAGCAACAACAATAGTGATGCCGTTATCATTCCAACTTGTTATATCTATCAAAACATAGATTTTCGAATATTCCTTGCTACTTCTTCCATGACACGTGTGTTTGTTGAATTATAAGCGCATCCAATAATAGATGATTAAAAATAGAGACACCACTTCTCGTGGTTGGTCGTTTTAATGAAAACGACGTTTTGTTTTCACGTGAATTAACGTTATTGTCATCGGAGTGACGACATAGTTAACATTAGTTAACATATTTTAATAACTAATGTTATCTATGTCGTTATTATAATCTGCTAAGCTTATAGTTCAATGATGGTTTAGTGATTTTTGATAGAATTTTGTGTAATGAGCATTGGTTACGGGAAAAAAATTCTTTGATCATCATATATCTTCATTGATATAATGTTCTTGAATAGTTTACTGATGCCATTTTCTTATGGAACTAATTCATGTACAAAGTGAAACCCGGTAAATTTTGTGCTGGACTAGTTTTCTCCAGTGATGGTGTGAACGTAACTACGCTATCTTCCAGCTAAAATAACGTTATCGCGAGATATTGGCTCCCAACGCCAGTCCGTCAGTAATAGAAGCAATAGTCCCGAACGGGGCGTATCCCGATCACATGGTGCATGAATTAACTCCAATTTGGAGCATAGAGTACAGTCGACAAGGACTGACCTCAAGATTCGACTATGATTTTTTTTTCATTCAAATAGTTGGGTGTGTGAATATCAATAAACTGATCATTTGCATATGAATGAAATAAAAATGCGTTCGTTTTAGGTCACTTAGCAATGCAGTAATAGCTTTTAGATTCTGATCTAGAACCCCCGGGTTTTTCAGGGTTTCTTGATAATAAACGTCGTACAACGGCACTTTAACATTACACAAATTAATTTAATATTCAAGCTTTGTGTCATTTCTTCGAACAAAAATTAATTAGGGTTTTCACTCATAACTATGGAAATTTAAAAGTTTACATTGAATGACGTTAATTAGTAGTAATTACAATGCTTGTCAAATGACATGCACCTTCAAGAAACGAAAGACGAGAAACCGCCTTCGACATATCTGATTCTGTAATCAATTACTTGATCAAAGGTCATTGTTAAGACGTAAAAATACACATGAACTTTAAAATTTGATTGTTTTAGAATGACACTGTTTACAATATGGTAGTGGTTATGCACCAAAATCGTCAAAATGTCATAAAAATGCCAATTCCACCATGAATGATTGAGCAATTTGAAATATTTTTAAAACCATTAGTCGTATATATTACTTATTAGTCAGTAAATTGAATTTTATTTTTTTCTGCTGATGGTGTCAATAATGTCTTAGAAACTAGAATCCTTCTTTCGATTGAATAAGCCCATTATATGAATATTCTACAGGTTTTTATGGACACCCGTGTTAGACAATTCAAAATATATCAATATAGACAATCTAATAGTTATAGCAGTAATAATAAATAGTAATAATGATAATAGTAGTAATAAAAATGACGATGATGATAATAATCATAATAATAATAATGATAATAATAGATATAATAATAATAATAATAATAATGATAATAATAGTAGTATTAATGATAATAAATATCTTTTGCTACTATTATTATTATTATTATTATTATTATTATTATTATTATTATTATCTTAAAGTAATATTTTTTATAATAACGAATTTTACTTTCATCAAAAAAAGTATTTATATTTCTGTTTGAGTTATATCAAACATTTATCATTTTGTTTTAAAATCTAAAAATATAGACTACTTCTGTGATATAATATCTTTGGATATATTTAATGAAGATTATTTTTTATCTCTCTTTTTTATTTGGGGGGGGGTGCTTTGGTTTATTAATTTTCAAATTATTACAATCATAATATTCTTTTTATTTATTTGTTGTTGTTGCTTCCAATGCTTCTATGGAACCCCACAATTGAACGAGCACCTGTACATTGTATGGTCATCGCTAAGGAAGTACTGATAGCTGCACATCCCTAGAGAGAAAACGAAAGGGGCTTGTTAATTGATGTAATTTGATTAATCAGAGTTCCACCAGGGCACCATCTGAAAACTCATCCACCGTATCTCACCATCGAATAATAGGCTCCTATAGCAATAAAATCAGTGTAATGGTCACCAATTCTGTATAGAAATTTGGTATGTCAACAAGCCAAGACAAATTGAATTTCCAAACGCATCTTTAGGGAGTAATCAGTCATCTCTGACCACTAGTCCGGAAACCTTATTTCTTTGAATACATACGGCCTTCAAGGAAACATACTGACAGCCATGCTTTGGTGCTCGACTTGTAATATCAAGCAGCTAATTATGTCTAGATAAAGTCCATCTACCACTTGTAGTTCATTTGTCTAGAAATCTGCCATTTTCATACAAGGTTCAATTTTCTGTTTATCGTTTATAGGAATTTCAATTCTGATTATCTTGGTATTATATTTCATATAGATTTTAGTTCTGATAAGGACTGATGTAACGAATGTATATCTGTATATGAATGTATATCTGAATCTGAATATATAGACTGTAGATTTTTTGCACCCTTGCAAATTCAGGAATAATTCAATGCTGAGGACTCTCTTATGGGGATTGTGGTGTCAAAACACGACAATCTTTCTACATCTTTCTTGCAAATACAATCTAACATACTGATTACTATTTCATGATCAATATATGACACACAAAAGCTAATTTAATGTAGACCAATTGTACAGTGGATTATTTATCACCTGTGAATGATATGACTTGCACATTTATTATCATTAATGAATTATAATATTTATCTTAAATATAAAAAAGCCGAGCTAATGGAATTTGGACCCAGTATCTGTACTTCAATTATCTTATGAATATAAAATTTGCTAAAAGAGACTTAATTT
>JACSZP010045433.1:0-14516 GCA_016161895.1 Pinna nobilis | reverse complement strand
CATGACTAAATCAGTGCATGTAGATTTCATATTTGCATCTTATGCATGTGTATTCAGGAAAACTAAAGTGAATGTACAGTTCTCCTCAGAGCAACTCGACTTCCGTAATGTACTGAAATCCAGCGGGGTCAAAGCCAGGTTAGTAGCATTGTGAGTCTAACATGTGTAGTTATATATGTGTGTACATTTTTCTAGGCGCCACCTTGGCGCTGCGGTTAATGTGTTTGATGTCTGATCGTGAAGTTGTGGTTGTGAATCTGCACTGCATTTTGATTGGCTTTCCCTGTCCTTTCGAAAATGAAAATGAGGTCCCTTGTCACTGTAGGTGTTGGCAGATTTAAAAAAAAAAAAAAACTCACTGCTCAATTGCCAATATTGCCGAGCATAGGCAAAATTTGTTGAACTTCAACGGCAATGGTGACATCTCAAAATATAAATGAAAGATTTTTGAATGGAAATGTCTATGTATGGCTTGTTAGGTGCATATATTGAATGTATGGAGGCATTCATGCAAATAAATGATTTGTTTTTTGTATGTGTGGAGTGGGGGGGGGGGGAGTGAGAGTGAGTATGTGTGTGTTTGTTTCAATATTAATTTTACACCACATTTGACAGGCTATCAATGTACATGGTGGAATCTTATTTTATGTGTAAATGACCATCCTGCAAGCAACAAAATTTACTCAAGTAACAACCGCCAAGACTACATTCTTTGACAGATCAATTTACAAACTTTCTCACATAGTTAGAATAAGCTTTATTTAATCGAATCCTCGACTAGAGACCACCTCACTTTGGAGCCCAATTTGCAACAAAGACATCAAATTTTAGCACTATTCTAATCTATTGCAACCTTGCTCAGGAGATCACCTCAGACAATATTTAGCAAGTCACTAGGGAGGTCTTGATAGCAAGGTTCCACTGTATTTCAATGTGTGAGTGAATCTGTGAAGCTGTTGAAGTAATTTTATGTACAAAGTACATGTTTATATAGTCTGATATACATGTATGTGTATGTACCTTGTACATGTATTTACATGTACATGTACATTATTCAAATAAATGTGTGTCTGTGTAAGGCATGTGCATGGGATGCATTATTTTGTGATCTCAATTGCCATTGAATGTTTTGCCCACATAGTAAGAAACATGTAATTTATGTAAGGCATGAATAAAAGTATGCAAATGAGAATTCACTATCAAGTTCATATTTCAGCTTGCCTTATAAACTCTGTTTCATGCTCAGAACATCCTTCAAAAATGTTTTACTCTTTTCTTGGACTGAATATAGACTAACTGTTTTAAAGATTGTTGCAGATTTCACAATTTTAAGATCCAACACTTTCAGACAGTCATGAATGTTTATGTTATATATTTTGCAGTAAATTCAGTGAGGATGTCACTGGAGAGGAAGTTGCCAAGGAAACCTACCAAGCTGAACAAATTGACTTCAGAGACGTTCTGGCCAAGGTATGTTGTCATGGCTTGATAATATGCCTAGTGACATCTAAACATAGAAAATGAAATAGTATATAATAATTTGACTCAGAGGAGACTGAAAACAAAGTCCAAGCTCACATTAATGAATTTACATTTTAATGTAGTCTGTCACTGATCAGGGGCCCTGAGTTCTAAGCACAGGTCAACTTTGATAGCATATCAATGTTTTTGACTTGTTGATATAAAATTCCATATCTGTGAAATACAGTCAGATCTGGTTTAGGAGACTTTCTAATGAAAGATACAAAAGTGGTCATGTGTGGCTGGCATTCTCTTAATTCAGTTGATTTGTATAGGAATAAGCAATCTCAGAATCCATGCATTTTGGTCACATAAGGGGAAGGTAGTCTTTTAGGTCAGTGAGTTTCAATGGCATAAATTGATATGACTACATTGTTAAGGGAAGTGTTACATTGTATGCAAAAGTAAAACAAAATAAACAAACAAGCATAACTTTTTTTCTTCAGACCGAGAAAGAAGAACTAGTGTCACCTGAATTTGTCCGAAGAATTGACGACATCAAGGTCCAAGAAGGAGAGTCTGTGGAATTTGTGGCCAAGGCCAAAGGTCAGCCAATGCCAACGGTGACCTTCTTCCATGACAACCAACCAATCAAAGACGATGATATTTACAAAGTTGTGGAAGGTGAAGAAGGGGAGGTAACTCTGCTTCTTC
This sequence comes from Pinna nobilis, assembly GCA_016161895.1. Taxonomy (NCBI): domain Eukaryota; kingdom Metazoa; phylum Mollusca; class Bivalvia; order Pterioida; family Pinnidae; genus Pinna; species Pinna nobilis. The sequence continues at coordinate 12,341 of JACSZP010045433.1, read as the reverse complement.
AAGAGGCTTTCCCAGAAGATTCTGGAGTTTATACCGTCAAAGCTAAGAATGAGGCCGGAGAGGTCGAGTGTACTGCCATGCTCACTGTCACAGGTATGGGGAAGGTCCAAAAAATGTCAACTTAATTATATACACAAGTTTAAGATGGTTTTAGAATATTTTTCTTCAAATGTACTAAAACTGTTTTTTATTTACTTGCATTTTTCTTGCTTTATTGATGATTAAAAGAATACCCATTGGGAATATTGAACGCATTATTTTAATGGAGTAGTATATTGAAGCAGTGCTTTTTTCTGATTTCTGCATGTTGTATTTCTACCTTTGTTTTTTTACCTTTGTAACTACATTTTGCTGTAGGGAGTTGGTGGCATTATCTAAGGTACAGTAAATGTACAAATGGGATTTCTCCTCCATTAAAACATAACAAGTGCCACAATCATGAAGTGCAGTATGAATAGTATGATGCAGAAATGTATGAATGAAATCTACAAAAAAGATGCATTATTAATGAAACTTGTTCGTTTCAGAAATGGTTGAAGAAGAGGTAGAGGAGGAGGGACCCAAAGTGGAGGAGATTATCCCTGACAAGGAAGAAGCAGCCACCAAGATACAGGCAGTCTACAGAGGATACAAGGTAGGAACTGCATATGGGTAAAAGTGCAGCTGAGAAAGTGCTCCAATGAAAGTGTTCCTGAAGATGTGTTCCAGTGTATCTGAGGAAGTGCTCCAGTGAAAGTGCATCTGTGGAAGTACTACAATGAAAAGCATTTGAAGATGTTTTTCAGTGAAAGTATATCTGAAAATATGTATGAGTTAAAATGTATCTGAGCAAGTGATGAAAGTGCATCCAGTCTTTATCAAAAATAAAGTGAAAGCGTATCTAGGAAAGTGCCCCATTTAAAGTGTATCTGGCAGAGGGAAAGTGTATTCAACAAAGAGGAAATGAAAGTGCAAAAGGAAAAGTGTCCGGTTTAAAGTGCTTTTGGTTGGGTAAAATCTACAGTTCTGTGTCTCAATAGAGTATTCAAATGTAAAGTATTCCCCTTTGTTCTATGGCCCTGAATTGCAGAGTATAGGAAAAATTTGAATCTCGTCACTTGCACTCGGTAACATCTCCACATGGGCAAAGTGGCACATAAAACAACACAATAACCTTGAGAAGGATACTCCCTTAGCCAATGAAACTCCTCTATATCATTGTGATATTTGTATTACAGGCAAGACAAGAAGTGAAACAGATCATTGACGCACAAGAAGCTCCAAAGTACGAGGATGATACGACCTTTGACATCAGTGACATCAGCACAGACACAGAGGTCATGGTACAGATTCCAAAAGACAAAGAAGAAGAAGAAGTGTCACAGGTATGTAAAGGGTTCAATTTTGTTTATAATTTTCATCAGAGATCGCCAACTCTTTCGTCAAGCGTAGTTTATAAAACTTGCTGAACTTAAAAAATTAGCTAATGATGCGCTCTAGAGGAAATATATATTTAGTTCTAGATAAGATCAGAAATTGTTGATTTAATTCTTTTGTATTAAGAAACGTTGCACTGCAAACCAGCTTTTAGATCTTTTTTTTGGAACATTCTATCACCAAACTGCATATAGAATTGCATTGGACTTCTGATCTTGAGGTCTGCGGTTCAAGTCTAAGCCACGTTCTGGTTGGCCGTCCCTGTCTTTCAGATGAGATGCTAAAGACTGAGGTCCCATGTCACACAAATGTTGGCACATTACAGATCCCTCCCTGCTCTACGCCCATAAGTGCCGAGCATAGGCAAAATTTGTCGCTTTTCAACAGCACATGGTAACGTTTCCATGTAAGTGAACGATTTTTGAGTGGAACGTTACACAACGATACAACCAACAAATGATTAAGGCTTTTTCCATTCAAATATGATTTGATTGGTTAATTGATTCAAAATTATTGGAAATATTGCAATAGATATTATGTGAAAAATGCAAAAAATGAAATTAAGAATGATAAGATGCAATAAAAAAAATGAAAAAGAAAGATAGAACAAGTAAGTTGGTTTGCAGTGTTTTCATTATACATGTATATGTTCTTTATACTTATAACAAAGTAAATGAATTTTCTCATATTCAAATTGTCATTACTGAGAGTTTTGTGCGGTGGCTGGGCAGCGTTTCTTGCAAATGTTTGAGGACAAGGAACTTTGACACTAAAAGCAATATTTTGAAGTGTAATAACAGTAAAAAAGGCGCTTTTACTTACGAAATCTCAAAGGAGGGTGCATTAACTTCTGCTGCAGTATATTTATATCAACTTGCAATAGAGCGTGTCTACTTATAAATAATCAGTCTAATATAGGATTGTTGCCATAATGCAAAGCGCTTAGGTCTTGCGTGTATTCGGTGAAGCGTAACTATCAATAACTACAAGGAGGTACTGGTCAGCACAGCTTTCTATGTTGCCGTGGCGATTAGCGTTGTCTTTCTGTCTATTCAATATTGTGGGTATAAATACTAACACTGTGCTATTATTAATTACTTCTTAACATTGTCAAGGATGCTTAGGTAACTAGGCTGTGGGGAATTTCCTGTTTAACTGGTGGTGGATACTGTATCATCATTGGCCAATCTCTTCCTTTATTTCAACTTGTTCCCCCTTGATGCCATTTTTAGACTGATCTGTTCCATTAATTGGAAAAGTTCATTTTACTGTCTCAGGGGTCATTAGGTTGATAAATAATAACAAGCTCAATTTGTAACATGCAGAACATTCTACATAGGTACATGTACCCTGCTTACATGTAGGTCAAAGGTCAGTAGAATGAAAATTGATTGATCCATAATTTGAATTATTAGGATGTAAGGGCTTTTTATCCAGAATTAGTCTGAATTTGGGGTAATTGTGTTCTGTTAGGAGCATTTAATATTTTTTTGTCCCCATTTCTTGTGTAAATGATATTACATCAAAATTCAGAATTATTTTTTTTAAAGAAAAAAGATTCCCTATTTAGCAATTCCAGTAGAGACTCTTAAAAATCTATTTTATAAGGATTGATCAGTGATGTAGGCTTTGTTTGCAGCATCAGAAGGTCGTAGGGCTACATTTCAATTTTTTTTTTTAACTTTTCTGAAAACAATAAAAGAAACAAAGTCATAAGCAATTTATATTAGAATGTGGTGTTCGGGTGTTTTGGAAGATTGCAGTGCATTTTTGCATGGAGTTTGGTGACCATGGTAACATGAAAATAGCCACTGAGAAAAGACAAAGCAATGAATAAGAAAAATTACTGTTTATTTTGAAAGTATTTTGAAATTTCTAGAATTTTTTAAGTCTGATTTTCAATAAGTATATTTATATTCTGTATCACACACTATGATAAATGTACACAAGTATATCAAGCTTATTGCAGTAAAACTTGTTCTGAGAGACCACCCCCACCCCCAACTTGACTTAATGATGCACAAAATACATGTAATTGTTCTCTAGACTCCACAAAAAGGTAGAAAGCTAAATAGAAATCTGTCTTATTAAATGACCAATCTTTTCATATAGTATCAATGACAGAGGTCTGACAAAACAGGTCTTACTGTATTCCATTTGGACATGAACGATTGTCATATAATTGTAATCTTTCATGTATCAAAACTGCACTTGGTAATCAGACTTGACTTCATAATGACGTGAAATTTTCCATCTTTATTTTATCTGAAGAAATAGAAAAAGTATTACAATCACAGTTGTTCAGTGGCTTTTTCAGGTTATCTGGTTTTGGAATTGAATCTAACCATGATAATTTTTTATTTTTTAAAATTTTGATTGTGTGTCCTACAAGGATGTGCCTTCTGCCAATGCCTGTTTCTTTACTGCTTTTTGTTGTTCACTCAGCAGCACCCGCATGCACCAACCGCTGATAATAATTATGATATTGGCACGCAAGTGTACACCTGGAGACTCGAGTCAAATGAAAGCTCCCCTCACTATGACACTACTCTGTTGAAGGAGGAGATAAGTGTTCTTGGGCCAATAGATGACGAAGAAGCTGAAGTCGATCTCGAAAAGCCCGAGGACAAAAAGAAACATGTACCAGACGAAGTGTCTGTAACCGATACCTCCACCTGGAAAACGGAGGATGAACAAGTACCACCCACCCTTACTGAACTGACTCCCATGGGAACCACGGAAGAGAGCTTCACGATTGTCACATCAGAAGACATCCCTGATCAACCGGTCCCTGAAGAATTTACCATCATTACGAAAGACGACATCCCGCCACTGGACCTGCCTGTTGACTCTTCAGAAGAGGAAGAAGCCAGACCCGCCAAGTCCTATCCCGAGGTGTACACCAGCTCCTCTGATGAAAAATCAGAGGACTCCCAAAAGGTTGAGGACAAGAAAAAAGATGAAATCCCAGACAAGGATGTGACAGACAAAGACATCGTCACACAGCAGGAGATCGAAGAGGAGGTGATAATCTCCAGCACTGAGATTCCAGAGGAGTCCTTTGGTGATGACATCACAATCTCCCTTACCTCTGCTGAGGATGATGAGAGAGAGGAGGATAAACCTTCCTTACTGATGCCTGATGTCATCCCCCAGCCTAGCCTCCTGCAGGAAGTGGAAATGTTCACCGACTCCGATGAGGAGGAAGCTACCGTCAGGCTTGGTGATAAAATCATTCCCGAGGTGGAAGTGCCGGGAAAGAAACCACTGAAGAAGGACACGACCAAACCAGAAGGAGAGGAAATTCCCCAGAAACCGGTTGAGGATGAGGAATTAGTACATCTGGAGACTCAGCCTAGACCTCTGTTTGTGAGTGACTCTGAAAAAGACGAAATACCAAAGAAATTTTTGTTGGAGGATGTGGAATATGAGGGTAAGATGGAGGATGAAGAATTCAGAAGACCAGAAACTTTCCCCGTGGACCAGTTCCCAGCACAAATTTGGGATGGAGCGGAGGACAGAAAACCAGGTAGAGATGCTGTGCCTCTGGCAAGCACTCCATCAGAGAAACCAGAGGGTGACGTGTTCGCAGAACTCATTACTCTAGACAAACCAGAGGTCAAGGAAAGAATCCAGCTAGAGGAGAGTCGACCACAAGAGGATACCATCCTAGGACCTCTGAAGGAATCTGGAGGAGAACTTCAGGGTCCCGCGGAAATGGCAGAAAAATTATTTGACAGGATATATCTACCTGAAAAGTCAACAGAGGATACTTCCGAGGAAGTCACTCTTGAATTTGACACTCCACGGCAGCCGGAGGGTGATGAGGTCATGGCACAATATGAACCTCAAGGTAAAGAGATAACACTAGAAGAGTTGTTAAGAAGAGGTCTGAAATCAGCTCAGGTAATTCCTAGTGAGGACTTACAGGAGGCAGAGGATGTTATTTACCATGAGGAACTGGGAGAGGAAGAGATGGAGGAGGAGGAAGTACTAGATGAAGAATTTGGATACAGGGATACGTATGTCCTTGAGACTGTTCCCGAGGAGGAGGGTTCCTACGAAACCTCCGATGCCGATGTCACCTTTGAGGAAAAGCCTGATGTCTCAGTTGAAGAGAGACCTGTTGGTCCTGAGGCTGAGCTAACAATACAATCAAAGGATGATGCTCCAAAGGTAGGACATATCAAGGGAAGTAACTAGGGAATGAATGAATGTTAACATCTTTTTAAATAAACATAAACATCTCACATACAGACATTTAAAATATTTATATGTGATAATGTCTATGAAGAAAAAAATTAGTATCAAATATGAAATCTCCAGTCATGTAATTTAGATATTATAAGAAGTGAATTTAGAAATTTCGATCTCTATCACAAAAAAAAAGATAAAAATTAAATTAATGTTTTGTGTCTTTACAGGGCTAGTGTAAAACTGAAATTTTCAAAACTACATGTAGTTCATTAAAAATGTAATGAAGCAAACTAGGATATGATTTGATTAAAAAATACTTCTCTTTCCTAAATGCCTTCTGGCCAATAGAATATGATGATTCCACTAAATAAAAAGACAACTTTTGAAAAGACTTTTTCTGTTAAATGACATAATTTCTGGTAATAATGAGTTTCTTCGATAAAAATATCTATCTTGATTTTCTTTTATGCAAATGTAGACATTATCTAAGCTTTTACTGGGGATGCTCAAGTGTTGAGGGAACAAGGTACAATTATTATTATCATATCCTCAAAATACCAAAAGAATCACCTTCTATCCTCACCTAAGACTGAGACTGGCTAATATGAGAAAAATATACTTGTATAATTATAGCTACACCTATACTCTATCATATGTATACATACATACATGTACATATATACAATATCCAATACTCTGTAGACAAAATATTAACAACATAATAGCCCAGATAACCAACAAAATATCATATCATAGCCATAATCATTAATCCATATATGAGCTTTCCTAAAATGATCCTTTATAAATTAAATTGGGAAATCTTTGTTATTAAAAATTCATATTCATTTCTCCTTTTTCACCAATAAATTTCTTAAATAAATGTATTCTTATTTTTTCTGAGGCTTGAGCTTTCATGTACTTTTAAAATTGTCACTTATCTTCACTTGTACTGTGAAGGCAAATTTTAGGCTTGTGTCACACCTGTCTGTTAGGTGTATGAAATAGACCACATCTGTCTATCACATTTAGTCTGTCACATTTTTACCTGTACTTGTTAGGTCATTCTTTTCTGTCACACATGCACAGGTATGAACAGATTCATACTTACCTGTCACATGTACCTGAATAAGTGATACTGATTGGACAAACTTCCCTTATATTACCTGTTCAGAATACCTTAGCGACCTGTCACATATTGAACATGAGATTTGTTTCTTACCTTGAAAGCAAAACAAAATGTCCATTTCTCTTGTTACCTGAAAAGGTACACAAATATAAAAACCACTTCCTATCACCTATGTAAATTTTAAAAAAGTAAGATTTCTTACCTGTTTCCTGCAAGAACTAAAAGGTAAAAATACAATCACAAATTCCCAACGAAATGCAATCCCTTGTCCTAAGCTTTTTTGTAAATTGTGTAGATAAAATATTTACTTTCATTCACCTGTATAAATTACACCACAAATGACACTTACCTGTCACCTTCACAAAAAGTAGGTCACAGTCACCTTTCACCTGTAAGGTATATCAAAGTAGGTCACACTTGCCACTTTTATCAATATGTATATTTAAGCAATTTTATGCACTTTATAAAAAGTTATTTCACAAACACATGTAAAGGAAGTTTTATATCTCACTGTTTTGCTCTTTTTACCAATTGAACATTTTTTGAATTTACCTTGAAACCATTTGTCTTTTTTATAATTCTCCTATTCATATTATGCATGCTGTTTCTATGGGAATGTATTATCCCTATATATTCCTGGTTATTCCAAATTAGTTGACTGAAACAATCTTTTTTCACTCTCTTTTAGTTTTGCATGAAATGTAAATCCTTTAATTTTTTTAGGTCAACTGAGTTACTCAGGTGACCTATTTTTTTCTTCCTTGTCTGTTTTCAGGTATTTTATATTCTTGTCTATAGCTATAATTGTTAATGATATGTCAGAGTTATTGAATATATGAATTTCTGCTCTTAGAAGTTAGTTGTTTGAATCGGAGTTACCTCCCCTTGTTATTGTTGTTGTGATTTGGTGTTTGTGGCATCTGATTATTATGTCCTTCAAAAGGGACAAGACTCTATCGACCAAAATATTTTTTTTTTGTATTTTAGGGACTTCTCTCTTTCTGTGTTGCAGGTTGTGTCTTTTACTTTAAGTCAATTTCATTTTTTCTGTCCATATCTTTTTAATTCTTTCATGCAAAATCAGACTTAGAAGAAATTTCACGTATATTTATGTCATGTTTATTTTACCCATTAAAAGGATGTCAAAGCAGAGATGACATTTGACGAAGTCGAAGGCGGAATTGCCATGCCTCGATTCCTCCGTGAACTCATTGATCAAGAGGTCACCGAAGATGATACTGTGACCTTCATTGTACAGGTCACCGGAACTCCATTCCCAGAAATAACATGGTGAGTTTTTTGTCTGTTATCTATAATAAACTCATAGTTATATGTTTTAGACTGAATATCAAAGAATAAGCCTGTCCCAGATCTTCACAGTAAACAGGGTTGATCTTGCAAGTTCCCTTTTACTGTGCAGAGCTAAAATTGGTCTTAATCCTACAAATTCAGTCTATAACCTGATTGATTATCAACTTCCATGTTGCTCAGTTTATGAACTAGGAAATTGTCAAAAGCAGAAGAAGCATTAATGTTTGTCATGTTGGTTTACTTGAATGATGTCATAATTACAGGGGGCCTCCGTGGCCGAGTGGTTAGCGCGTAGCGCCACTCCGCAGTTGGCCATCCCTGTCTTTCGGATGAGACAGTAAAAATCAAGGTCCCGTGTTACAGTAGGTGTTGGCACATTAAACAACCCTCCCTGCTCTACAGCCAGTAGTGCCGGGCATAGGCAAAATTTGTCGCTCTCACCGGCACACGGTGACATCTCCATATGAGTGAAATATTCTTGAGTTGGACGTTAAACAACAATACCAATACCATAATTTCAGCCCCAGACATGTATCAATATAGAAAATGAAGGAAACAACATCAATATGTGTAATGAAAAAATATATCACATATATATATATAGTGTAATCTCTTTTAAGAGACCATCCAAGGAAAGGAGCAAAAAAGGGTCACATATGACAGGTGGTCTCCTTATTCATAATTAGCCAAGACGTAAATCTCATTTTCTACAGACAAGAATTATAACTTTCTTTCTGTCTCTTCCATATTTAGGTACAAAGATGGCAGCGAAATCGAGCCAGACGAGCACTACATCACAGAGGTCAGAGGTAACTTTGCCTCCCTGATCATCAAAGACGTCGTCATCGATGATGATGCTGAGTACGTCGTCAAAGCCAACAATGAGGCAGGAACCGTCACAAGCACAGGGGAACTCTTTGTCAACCCATCTGGTAAGTCTCTCTTGTCAAAAGCACTTGTTTGTCAATTTAAGTAACAGAATGGAATTTCCCTTTGAATATCTCACTTTTTTATCCCTTATGCAAAAAATAAAAAATAGTCTGGGGATTATCATATTTTACCCCTGTCAGTCAGTTTTTCTTTTGTCATATTTCAACTGTCCATCTGGCTATCTCCTCCTAAAGTTTTGGAGCTACAGCTTTCCTGTTTTGTACATGTAGGATATTTATAAATAAAATGGATATATTGCATGTTTGTAGGATTTTCATTTTTTCAAATACAAGCTTTGTCAAAATAAAAGTAGTTCAACTTAGTCATATTGTTCATGCTAGCAACATAATATGGAGAAAATACTCTCTTCTTGCCATCCATCACCTACTGTTTTTATGCTTAGCTGAATGTTTATACCCAAAACAGATTTGTGTATGTCTGAGGACAGGGGCATAATTTGTGCCTTGTAGACCCACTTCGCTTCTGGTTTTATGAATGAAAAAGAAACCCGTTTTCTTTTCTTTTTTTTTCTTTTTTTTTTTTTTGCTGTCATATTGGGGTATTGGAATTTTACAAACATGATTTCTTATATACCCTTGACTTTTAATTTCATAGGAGAAGCACCAACTTTCCTTACAAGAATTGAAGATATGGAGGTTGAAATTGGATCTCCCATCATCCTGGAGTGTCAGGTCAAAGGTCATCCTAAGCCAAAGGTCATGTGGATGAAGGATGGAGAAGAGATTACAGGAGACCGATACAGGTACCCTTACAAGTGCTATTTTGAGGTTGAACAAAGATATATGTCACTCATTCATTTAAAAAAAATGAATTCTAGTCTCATTCATTGTACTGGTATTGACATTTTGACAGTTACAGATTCCTACAGCTCTGCTTAGATGACTAAGTGGTCATTTTGCTCAAGTCAAATTTGTCTACTTAGGTCACATGTGGCCTTTCTGGTTCAGTGGGTAGCATTTTCGGCTTCTGGTTCCAAGGTCTTGGGTTCCAAATCCCATGTCTGCAAATTCAAGAACCCTTGCTGTTCATTGCCGTATTTGCCAAGCATAGGCCAAATTTGTTGCACTTCAGTGGCATTAGTGATGTCTGCATATACTATAGGTGAAAGATTCTTGAGTGGGACGTAAAACAAAATACACCTTAGCAATATAGGTAATAGCGCGCTTTATTGAAATTTTTTTTTAAGCTTAATTTGTTCTTTGCTTGTTGACAGAGTTGAGTATGTGGAGGACATAGCCAGTCTGGAGATAGCTGATGCCATCCCAGAAGACGAAGGTGAATACACAGTCAAGGTCATCAACGACAAAGGCGTAGCCTCATGTGGTGCCGAGGTCCTCGTTCAAATGGAGAAACCCGTCTTTACTCAGCCTCTTTCTGATGTTACCGTCCAAATGACAGAAACCGCCAAACTCGAATGTACAGTGATTGGAAAACCAACACCATCCGTTGTGTGGTTAGCCAATCAATCTATTATCGAAGAAAGTGCAAAATACAAAACAAGTCGTGAAGGAAATACTGTTACACTGGAAATTACCGATGTTAGTTTTGAGGACAGCCAAGTGGTATACACTTGCAAAGCGGAGAACTTTGCTGGAGAGAGCACCACTTCTGCGGAGTTGACTACTGAAGGTATTGTCATATAATCCAGACTTTTACGATATATATCGTACTAGACATAGTTTTTTTTTTTACGTATATACACGTTTTATTCCTAATACCTGTTCTTGCTTCTTGTTGTCTCTTGCATTCTTTAAGTGCATTTGTTCTAAATCCTGTTTTGCGGCACACCGAAAATGTCACCCATTTTTCCCAATCCGGAATTTTCTTTGGAAAGAAAATATCAGCAATGTATGTCCTTAATTTCTGAAAATTTGAACACATTTCTGTTGTTTTCTCATGAGAAAATGAGCAAAATTTACACAAATGATGCATTATTATTAGCAAAGAATAAGATAGAAATACAGTTACAATGCAGTTTCTTTTTTTATGAAGGTCGATATCATATTTCAAATAAGACAGCTGGCCTTTATACCTATCTCCATGTTTAAAGGGTAAAAAGAAACTGAATTACGGGACAGAAATATGTATAATTGTAATTCAGTTTTGAAAATAAGGATGAGTTTTCAGTGTGCCATGCTTTTGTTATACCAGGAGTATAAACCCAGTAAATATTTTTGTTATGTTTTACAACCCTTGCCACCCCTCAGATGTACATATTAGACTTACCTTTCCCATTGTTCATGTTTGTTCCATTTATATTCTGAGGGGTGGCAAGAGTCTGTAAACAAATTGCTATGAACTAGAGTCTTGTAAGACAATGCATATGTACATGTTTGTTTTCTGCATGAAGAAAAGAGAGGATATATATTTTGGAGAAACATTTGTGTGTTGTATACTTGTCCATTTGTTATACAGTTATGAATGCGTTTGAGCATATGGACCAAATTTGATATGAATGTCAAGCATCTGACTGACCTTGAAAGCATTCTCGGCAGAGCATGATTTTCCGATGTGATTTCTTTGTTTCTTATACTGCATGTACATGAATGAAGTGACAATAAGATGCAGTTGAAGTTGATATAAACTGTTATGGACCTCGGGTATTAACTGTCATGGACCTCTGAATACAGTGTATGCAGTCAATAAATGCTATACTGACTGATCAAGTGAATTGATATTATAACCATAAACTGTTGTGGACTTGTGAACATGATATTTTGTACAGTAGTTGCTATATTTAATACAGACTTATGAAGTGAATTAATAATTGATATATCAACTATTATGGACCTACGAGTATGGTAGTCAATAAATGTCATACAGACTGACGGAGAAGATTGACTTGACATTTTACAAACTATTATGGACTACTAGGCATTGGAGTTTAGTAGGACCTGAACCTATTATAAAGTAGAAATGTGTAACATTTAAATTCTTATGGGCCGGTAATTGTATCGACTGATTAATGTAAAAATACTGGGAGGTAAATATATCAAATATTGACTGCCAACAATTACTGGAAATTTAGCATGATGTGATATTGTACAGACTCTCTGCATGAGTTGAAATTTTGCATATGAACTGTTATGGACTTTTAGATATATGATCATTACATGTACATTCTTTCATAGTTCATGTTTGCACTACATTGTATATGGACCTCCTGATAAGTAGACATATGATGATATTGACTTGTGACAAGAACTGAGTGAAAGCCTTTATCAATTTTGGCTTTTCTGATCTAAACAAAATAAATATTTTTGTTCCGAAGGTCCATAACTTTTTCTGGACTTTTACGTGTATATTTATAAATAGAAGTATTTTTCATCATTCAATGACA
>JACSZP010045416.1:0-11387 GCA_016161895.1 Pinna nobilis | reverse complement strand
GCAGGACATGCAGCGAAGTTGCCCATCTCTCTGTATTATATGTCTCTGTTTTAATCATACGTTGAAGTCTCCTTTCGGTAGCGTCTGAACAGATGCATATAATACAGATCTGTATTATATGTCTCTGGTCTGAATCACAATAGGAGATAGCTAGCTGTTGCTTTTAGTAGTTGTTTTATGTGTCGATCTTATTTTGTTCAATTTTCTATTGTGGCCCTTTCCCGGAGGAACCTGATTTTGTATTGTTATCTGGAGACCTCTAGTCTCCGAGACAAAACCTGATTCCAGAGAAGGTCCCTGCAATCAACTCAACTATGCAAACGACTCTATCATAAAAAACAATAAAATTTAGATGCTGTAAATTACTTTAATTTCGCGCGTACATGTACCACATTTCATCTCCTTTTATCTATTCGCAGATTTCTGAATTCGCGTTTAAAATCTAAAAAGCATTTAAATTCGCGACCTCTACTAATGTAGAACATCGATCGTATGACGATTGAAACCGAAACACAGACAGTGGTGCCAACGAAATAGGGCATTGAATGTGTATCAATTAAACGTAATGAATTTAATTCGCGTTTGATTGGTTTCGCAAATTAACGCGAAATCTAATTTCACGTCAAACAAAAGTAATCTACAATGCACAATACGACTCACTTTCTGTATAAGTTCATCATTATTGACTTTGATGTCGACATTAATGGGTGTGTCCGGAAACGCCTCAAAAATGTCCCTCAACAAGGGTACCCTCTTGTCAGTAGATTCTTCACCGTCATAGACAAAGGCTAGGAAACAATAAATGATATACATGTTACTGTAAACAGTGATTCTTAAATTCATGTGTGTGGTAATAAAACTTCGCTACAAAAGTCATAAAAGTACTAAGATGTAGACAAATATTGGCAAATTAAAAATTTATTGCCTACAGTGGGGTTCATGAGTAGTATGATGATAGATATAACCGCTAAATGTCGTCTTGAAGGCCACCGTGACTCCATTGTTAGCGTGTTTGCCTTCTAACCGTGACGTTGTGGGCTGGGTGGCATTTCCGGTCCTTCGGATGAGACAATATAGACAAAATGTATAGCCCTTCACTGTCAGCCAGCGACTCCTCCATATCATTAAAAGATTCTTGACGTTAAACAACAATACTACCAACCAATTAAAATGTCATCTTAAATGAACTAAGTTATGTAAGTGTTTGATACATTGTACTGCAACAACAATCACTTTCTTTCCCAGACACTGTTCTCATCATTCATCATTTGGGTAAATATTCTGTAATAATTTAAACGCTTGTCACCTTTGATTACTAAACAACCACGTGGTTATTACAATGTCTGCAAAACATTCGCATGGCAAAAGATTGAAATGATAGTTAACAGGTATTTTAAACTTTGAGTTGTGAGATTTCTTCGAGAAATCGAAAATTTCGCCGTCGACGTTCGAGAGATCGAGACTAAATTTGCTTAATCTATTAAGGAAAAAAATCGGGACTGTAGGTTTACTTCCAGAGATTGAGAACCTCGAGAGAATGATGATCGAGTATTCAATATTCGACTGTAAATATAGAGCGGAGAACTACACTTAAATTGATGTTAGAGAAAGGACTCATTCTAAAATATTTTTCTGGCCAAACATCAGTCACATATATTTTCATTGGCCTTTTCTTGCTATGTTATTCTGTTGAGCTTTAAGTCTTAGATCGTTATAATTGGTTTTGTTTTTTTTAATAAAAATTCAAAACTTAAATGTAGCATATATAAATATGTAATAACATTTTAATCTAATATGAAATATCTGTTTTAATATTATAAATTACGAGGTAATTGCTTTGTATATATTTGGAATGTACAATCCTTTGATAGTTATATGAAAAAGTGAAGCCTCCTTAATCCTGAAACTTTCTTTCCCAAATGTAAATTGTCAAAATAAATGAGCCGACACTTACTTTGATAGAAGTCAAGCTTGTGAACTGGTGACAGTTGTGGCAAATCCTATTGTAAGAGAAAAATATTACTCATTTCTATGACTTGGAAAATCGGCATGTATGTATTGCAATGAGACATCAGAGAACGAGAATTCATTATATTTTCTTTACTTCAAGTTGAACAATAGTGCTGTATAAATGTTTGTAATCATAAGAGGTAGGGAATAGAGATGGAGACAGAAAGACACAAACAGAAAGGGAAACAGAGAGGGAAGAGGAAGAAAAATATAGTCAGATAGAGAGACAAAACAAAGAGACACAGGGACATACCTTGTAATCATAGTCGTGTACATAGCCCTCAGCACCACAAAGTCTCTTCAGAGAGCTATCATGTGTCACTACGACCTCTCCATCCCGGGTCAGGTGACAATCTAGTTCTAACAGATCTGTTCCGACCTCTACAGCACTAGTAGTGTATGAATAAAAAAGAAAAGTTTTAAAAAGTCTAAGATGAAAAGATAAAGATAACGGGCACGGATCAATCTCATAACATCTATGAGAAACATAGAAGAGTTGGACAAACACGGACCCCTGGATAAACCAGAGGTGGGATCATGTGCCCAGGGGGAGTAAGCATTCCCCACTATCATAAAAACCGAATTTTGACCATTATATAGACATAAAATATAAGAAAGTACCATGTAGTATTCGAACTTCCAAATTCTGTATAATGCTTGGTTGGAAATAATAAAACAAACGTGTAAGCATGAAAATCATTGCGGATGTCACACAGAATGCAACCAGGCGTTTAACGAGATTAAAAGGTCCAGTACAAATTGTTGGTAGTGTAAAAAGAAGGGCTTTTACGCAAAGTAATAAGAAATTAAGTTGTTTTAATCGTATATGTATTTTTGAAATAATCTTGGGAAATAATTTGATATACATGTACTCGTATGTTCGAGTGTACAAAATCACAATCCCCACTGTAAAGGAGTCAAAGATGAGACAGATATGTTCGTTTGCTTTTTTAATTACACTGGATTAATTCTGTTTTTCGATGAACGAAATGATATTCTCTCTTCGTTAAACTAAAACACTGAGGAGGTGGATTCAAAACAGTAAATCTTAAATGTAAAGAAAACATTTATGAAATAAATCGAAGGAGTACCGACAGTATACTAAAATCTAAGTCCTAATAAACCGAGAGTTTCTCAAAGAATTCTGTCAATCAATGTCATCGTAAGGCCTTCATGGAAGTACATGTATAAGGAGAAAAATGAATTAGGAATACATATTCTACCATAACGCGCGTAGTTTAACCATTATAAAACGGCTGTATAATCGAGGCTGCAGTTGATTAAGTATATCGATAAACCACACGTGGTTAACGTCTTCCGAGCGTTTTGATTGGCTAATACGTCAGGAATTCAATTATGACGCCATTAATTGACGTCATCATATTTGATGTCACAGTACATTGAGTGGGCTTACATTATGGCTGAAAAAGAAGAAAAAATCTTTTTTATGTTTTCAATACCTTGATTTGCAAAATAATCTATTGTTATGGTAAAAGCAAATTACACAACTCATTTGGATTGATTATCTCTAACTAGTTAATTTTAAAAGTCTCAAACCGCTCGCGCTTTGAAACTTTGAAAATTAACTAACTCGAGTTGGATAAACATGATAATCAATCCCAACTTGTTGTGTAATTCTCTATTTATTACAGTAACAATCCAATTAGACCACTGTGATATAACACATACATACTGCTGAAATGCCGTAAGAGTGTTTTCGATATTCTCTCCAGCACCTACAAGATATAAGTATAACATGTATATCAAACATTTGTTGGTTGTTTTGTAAATCATGCTTTATCATCGCTTAGTTCTCCGTCTTTCAAAATCAATAAAGAGTATACATGTACATGTGATTTGATTTCTTTAAAACAAAATGGAAGAAGTTTTAAGTATTCGAAAATGTAAGTCCTAATAAATACGATAAAATGTGAACAACAACGGACAAATCGAAGAAAATCAATTATAAATCCCTTATGGAAAGGGATTATAAATCCCTTATGGAAAGGGACCAGGTGTCAGGAAGGAATCACCCCCCCCCCCCCTCCATGCACGTCACATACTTTGCCAATGTTTCAAGAACAACCTGACGAGTTCTGTAAAATGTTGGAAAAGTTAGAAAAAGTAAAAACATTATAATAGTTGCCTATGAAATTTATGTTTAAGGTATTCGATGTATATTTGATTAGTTTATTAATGTAAGATGTTTATGACATAAAGATAAGTAAACCCAGGAGAGTAAAATCATAATATTCTTAAACGTAAATTTTTGATTATACTAATGCCATTATTTAGTGTTCTTGGATGCTTTTGTTTCGAGCAATAAAAACATTACCAACAAATGTATTCTTCCGAGTGGAATAATTCCGTTACACATTGTGCCATTTCCGTATAACCAAATATTTTTATTTTCCCACGATACTTTAAATTACCTTTATTAAAAAAATCTGTACAGTTGCTTGTACGGACTCAAATATGCATTGGTTTTACCTTACGATGTATGTACCCATTTTAATTCTAAAGTTGATTGTGAATAGCAGCATTTTTATCAATTGCATGCTTCTTTCACAATTATGTTACACCCTTTACACTATTTCACCCATTTTACAATCTTTTTTTTATATAATTCACTTGCATATCATAAATAAATGCTCAGTAAAATTGTGGACATATCCCACAGACAGAGGAATACAATTGGTAAGTACGGCAACCATGAAAGGTAAAAGGAATGTGACATCATGCATGAATGGCCAAAAAATGTCACATTCCAAACGAGGTTTTAAGACTTGTTACCCGTAGCCGAATTAAATCCCAACAGTTGTATGCAAATATAGTGTGTACTGCAAGTGATCCGCTAAAGCCGGAATACAATGAAAAAATGAGCTTATCCGATACCCTTCACTTACTGCCTACTAATACCTAAACAAGCTTTAAATGGGACATAATAACCGAGCAATGCGTTACAGAGTTTGGTCGAGAAATTGTGGGTTGTCTTGTTGTTTTACGGGACATTGTTAGCATATCGTGTTAACAATACCAGAAATCCAATAGTCATACAGATAAATTGCTAGAAATACGGAAGTTTGATTGAGGAAGTATGCCATATAATTCCCTTATGATTTCCCGTTGACAATTGCAGCTATAGCAGACGCGGCTCTGTTGAATCATAACACATACCGGTATGACCATGTCTACTTTTACATCAATTCCAGATGACAGTGCAGCTAATCATATTGTCCTCATTTATTGATATATTTATCCATGTTTACAGTAGGCTCTGTTGGTTATTGGTAATAATTACATAGCTTGTAATGCATTAAAAAACCTATGATAAGGTGTGCATATCCTCGTTAAACAAAAACTATAACCAAAGACATGTTACATGGATGTGAAGGTACTCTAATACGCGTATTTTCATTTAACAGATACTTACCGCCTCTATGACTGATGTGTACAGCTCTGAATTTGATCTCCTTACGTCCGTGAAGCCAATGTGGGAACTTCAGCAATAAGAGAGACGAAGCAATGTAACAGGTCGCAAAGGCTTCCAGGAACATGGTGTCTACTGCAAGTCTCGATCAACTGATAGACGTTACACGTGAATGGGATCTATATTTATACAAGTCGCTGGAATATTTATTGCATTGGTGTTTAAATAAAATCCGGCTGTCTATCCTAGTTACGTCAATGGTAGAACGAGCGGGAAATCCAAACGTTTTTGAAATTGAGAGTAAGCGTGGCTCCCTGGTAGAGTGTTAGTCCTCAGATCGTGAGGTCATGGGTTCGAGTCCCTGTGGGCTGCGATTGGTTTCTCTTCTGTCCAAACAATAAAAAGCCGAGGTCCCGAGTCACAGTATATGTAGGTCACGTTAAAGGGCCTTTACTGCTTAATAGTCACCAGTGCCGAGCAAAGGCTACAATTTGTAATTCTTCGTCGGTATGCGATGACGTCTCCATATAATATAACGGAAGAGATACCAAGGGATATTCCAAAATATAAGTCCTAATAAACATGACAAGTTGAGGAATGATAGCAGTCTTGGCGTGGAAGACGATTCCAAATCCCTAATGGAATGGAAGCAGGTGCCCGGAAGGAGTCAGTATCCCCCTGTTGGCATATCACACACACGTGAAAAGTTCTGAGTAGTATCTAAACAGTTATACAACAAACTAACAACTCTCTAGATTTGTAACTCTCATTCCTTGATTTGAAAATTGTATTTTTAATAAATAGGGCATAAATATATAGTGATATAGATATGTCTACACTTCGTGTATTCAATCAGGAGAAATCTGCCCGTATTGGATATGCGGTTACTATAAAACGTGCGTTATACATTTATACGTCTTGTTTCTTCCTTTTGAATTTTTCATTTACAAATGAACAGTAGTCATATGTTATAACATATTTTGATTTATTGTTTTACATGTATTTCATTGTATTTGAGCACAAGATTAAAAACTTTTTGTTTCAGGTTTCAGAATTAAATTTCACTTTTAAGAGTTAAATTGAATTACTATATACTAACAGCGAATTGTATCACAAGTTATTCTAGAAACGTTTATTTGTGGAATTTTAATGTTTTAAAATTGCTATGATTTTACAATGTGAAAATGTGTGTTAATGTATACATATATGTGTATTGTATTTTGTATTCCTTCTATTCTTACTAAACAAATGTCTCAATTTATGACGGATAAATAACCATACTTTTTTTACAGTGAAATAAAAATTAAGAGGTATTTTGTAAAAGGGATATTCAAAAATCCAAGTCCTTATGAATATAACAAGTCTAGAATAAAAATGGTCTTAAAATGGGTGAAATATAAGATACCAAGGGGCATTCCAAATAGAATAAGTCAACGACAGACAAAATCGTGGCCAAAACAAAAGGGAGACAAAATTACAAACAGAAATACATAAATACACTTATAACTAAAAATAGTATAACACGAACCCCACTAAAAACCGTGGAAACCAATTGCAAATCCATGCGTGCCACGCTGAAATTTAAATGTATTTCTTTTAAAGTTTTGAGCATACATGCTCATACATTGAGTGAGGGGAAAAAGTAGCCCAAAAACACTACGTCTGTTTTTCATCCTTAACGTAAGACACTAGGGAAATGCTGTCCTTTGGAGTTTTATATTTCTTTTAAACCAGATATTTGCAGAACTATATAATCACAGATCTATTTGCGAGGTATTTTCGCGAATGTGTATGTACAGGTAGAAGTTTAACATTGTATTGTAAATGTAAGTGTCTAGTCATGATATCAAAAGAGATATAAATATTTTTGTGAGTAAACGGTCTCCCGTAATTACGCAAATATAAATGGATTTACAATTAATTTGCATCACAAAAACCACATAAGTGTCAACACTGGGTTTGTGTTTCTGCAAATACAATCACCGAATGTGGTATATTGGCTATCCAGATTTAATCAATGGGCCAAATATTTCAACCTCATCCAGAGAAAGCGAGCAACTGCACAAATAAATATCTTTTCATGTAAGAAAAACGGCAAGGAGGTTATAGTTACTCGTAAATCCTTATAACAAAATTGTAGAAATACAATGGGATATTTGAAAATCCCAGTCCTATTTGTTATGACAAGTTGGGAATGACAGCGGTATTAACATGGAAAATACATTGTAATTGCAAATCCCTAATGGGATGGGACCAGGTGTCTGGAAGGAGTCATCAGCGCCCCTGTTGGAATGCCATATCCATCACAAAAGTCCCATGGAAATACAAGGTCGGTAAAATGTTGATGTCAATTGAAAATGTTTGACTACAATGAATTATAACTCCTAGTTTGTCTGACCACCATTAATGGTGAAGAATTCATTTTTTACATGTACATCCTGACACCTCTGAGTCTCTTTAGTTGTTTAATCTTTCCCTTCTTCCTTCCTAGTTTTTTCCACAAACCTCCATCTAAATTTTTATTTTACATTCTGAATTAGATTTAAGAGTTGTACATACAGTCTAATCTGCCTTAGCGACCCACTGAATTAAAGGGAAACCTGTCTTGTGTGACCTAAATGAGTGGTTCCCAAATAGCTTTTTCTATATAAATCACCTGAATTAAGAGACCACCTGTCTTATGTGACCCTTTTTGCTCCTTCCCTTGGGCGGTCTCTTAAAACAGGCCTGACTGTATTTGTATATAATTTCAAACTTTACCATAATAGCACATTTATAAATCAAAGCTATACTATACTCTGTACTACCGGTATATCCTGAAGAATTGTAATTCATGTTTTGTGATATCACGTTTTTTGACTTTTTTGTTTTCGCAAAATATTTCGGAAATAGACATCATATTCATGAGGTAGCTCTTGAAAAAATACAGATAAAATGAATACTAGTTTTATGCTTTATTAGCACATAAAAAGCATGTGACAGTTGTATGCTTATCAAAATTTAGTACTACTAATAAAATGAAATGATGGATTTCAAAATTATAAAAATCTATTACAACATGTTAAAAGTCACAGAGAAGTGATCACTAAAAAGACAGCAGTGTCTATCCAACCATTAGCTTTCAAATGACAATACAAAAAGTTTATGATTTAAACTGCATCATGAAATAATTTTATGATCTGACATTTTATACTAAAATGATAAATGGTAAAAGCAAAACAATGATGAAGTGGTGATTTATATCACTAGATGATATTTGAAGTAATGACAAGTGCTTTGTACCCTGTTGACCTTTAGTAAAGCTACATATTTAGATACTTGTCATCTACACATACTTAAATGTGTTAAGTGAATTGTACTTTGGTGCTTCTAGTATATTCACATATTTGGTCAGAGGTCATACAAACATATCCAAATTATCAATCTGCTTAGACCCTGTTGTCTCTAGTACAAATACATATTTGGACAATCAATATCTGCACATATACAAATTGTCAACTGGTTTAGACCTTGCTGCATCTAGCAGAGCTACATTTCTTGCCAGTTACATGCATCGTCCCCGCCCAAATTACTGTCAACTGCTTTGAACTGTTCCAAGTATAGGTAGGCTACATATTTGGGCAATTGTCATACAAACATATCCAACTTGTAAATTGGTTTGGACTTTGATGCATCTAGTACATCTACATAACTGAATACCTGTCAGCTAAACATATCCAAACAAGTCAACTAGAATAACCCTTGAAGCCTTGACCCTTTAATACTGCTACATATTTGGCAGTCAAAATACATTTGTATATAAATACTACTTTAGGAAATCAAATAAATTCATAACTTACTATCTAAATTTGCTAGTCAAGGTCTATCATGTATTCATGTTAATAAGTTGCCAGCAGTTAATATTAAGACTACAAGTAAAAACAACATTAAACTCAGTGAAAGTTACAGATACAAACACGATTATTTCAATTATTTTTGGGGTGTGTTTAGAGACTAAATGTCAAATATGACGGAAAAAAAGGGCATGATAAAACTGGATACCTAATTTGGCCAGAAATTCTCATTAGAGATTTTATCAAAAAATTATGTAGATGATATACCAATGTTTTTGTATTTAAAAAATTGTATAATTAATCAATTTCATAAAAGGTCGAAAAACTTCAAAACTCCTGCAAAGCCTTTTTATTAATGATACCCCCACAAAGCTATTTTAAGTAAATTCATCACACTCTCAAAATGAAAAGCCTTGGCTATGATTTTCCACTTGTTCTACTTAGTATTTCTAATAAAAGCTGTCTTAGAAAAGGAATATCATGATATAGTTGTTTATTTTCACCGGGCAAAATTTTCAGTTTTCCTAAATAACCTTATTCACAGGTATTAAATTTTGCACAAAAGTGCTACTGTATACAGGGACATTTTTGCCCCCGTTTTATTTTCACCCCTTTTGCCCGCATTGTCATTGGGTGAGTTCAAAACTGGGTGAAATCAAAACGGAAAATTAATTGAATAGAGTTATGACCAGACTTGGCAAATAATAAATGCAAATATCGGTATTCAATGTTGAACAAACATTTGTACATATACATGCGTCTGATATGAATATGACAATGAAAGTTTTTACTCTTTCCATAAATTGAATTTTTGTGTTATGATTAATAAGGGCATGAACCCCTTTTCTACCATAACATGCGTAGTTTAACCATTATAAAAAGGCTGCATAATCGAGGCTTCAGTTGATTAAATATATTGATAAACCACATGTGGTTAACGTCTTCCGAACGTTTTGATTGGTTGATACGTCAGGAAATTAAATTATGACGTCATCAATTGACGTCATTATATTTGATGTCATAATACATTGAGTGGGCTTACATTATGGCTGGAAATGAAGAAAAACTCTGTGACGTTTTCAATACTTTGATTTGCAAAATAATCTAGTGTTATGGTAGAAACAAATTACACAACTCATTTGGATTGATTATCATGTTTATCCTACGCTTGTTAGTTAATTTTAAAAGTCTCAAAACGCTCGCTAAAGCTCGTGCTTTGAAACATTTTTAAAATTAACTAATTCGAGTTGGATTAACAT
Organism: Pinna nobilis; assembly: GCA_016161895.1. Taxonomy (NCBI): domain Eukaryota; kingdom Metazoa; phylum Mollusca; class Bivalvia; order Pterioida; family Pinnidae; genus Pinna; species Pinna nobilis. The sequence goes on along the minus strand of JACSZP010045416.1, from coordinate 855 downwards.
GATAATCAATCCCAACTTGTTGTGTAATCTCTATGTACATTATGCAATTACATTCCAATTTTTTATTTAGTTACATATTGTGTTCTGACACTACATTAGGGTGATATTCACAGGTAATTATTTCCATGATATTTTCTCAACTGTGAGTTTAGCAAAATGTAGAGTTAGTGAATAAAATCAACTATACAGTACCAGAAAAAAGTGTGGTCACAGTTGGGACCCTACAGGATTCCCAGATGATCTAAGACAGATGTTTGCTTGGAGACACCAGACATAAGATCAGACATTACTTGGAGATTATAATTGTTACTAGAATTCATATTGTATAGGAATAAGAAGGCCTTTTCACTGAACTTTTAAGTAGAAAATATGATTTAGTAATGTATTGTTTGAATTTATTGTACAGTGAACCCTCTTTATAATGACCATGTTTGTCCCTTGGGGATTCTGTCATTGTATTGAATTTGCTCTTATAAAGAAATGATAGGTCAGCTGAGTCATACGGCGTTTACAGGTCTCTCGGTCATTTCTGTGGCTGAGTGTCTCGTAGCAACCTTTTCATAACAGTCAAGTGCACACCAGGTAACTACAAAGCCACTGAGTCTTTGTTTTAACAAGCGTCACTCTTAAATTTAGACTTTTCAATAAATAATCGAAACATATAATTGGCAATTATTTTTTACAAATTTTTGTGTCGTTGTATCGCGGGATTTAACAACTAAAAATGCATGTTCGTTCGGAATATTTTATGTCGGTGTCGGAAGCTGTAAATTACACTATATGGATGGTAAACAATGTCATGTACATTTGTTCTTGGCAAAATCCTGTCGGAAGGTGAAAATGTCAGATTATCGA
>JACSZP010045391.1:0-11256 GCA_016161895.1 Pinna nobilis | reverse complement strand
CCCTTTTGAAAGTTGAGTTTCAGATCATTTACGATAGATTCGGTATAATATAACAAATATTGCATGGCTCTGAGGGAAATATTGGAGTTAATGGACTGGTCTGTCACCCAAAAATATGTATATGGACCTCAGCTTCGCTTCGGTCCATATACATATTTTTGGGTGCCAGACCAGTCCATAAACTCCCATATTTCCCTCAGAGCCATGCAATATTTGTTAAATATATCACCTTTCCTTGCTTTTAAATCAGGATTTTCGTCATGTGATTGGATCATAAGCTGCATAAAGTCGACATAGTCCTGAAAGGAAAATCATAGGTGTATTTATAATTTAAAATTAAAGTCATCTATATATTTTCATAGCTGCACCATTAATAGCCTCAAGTCAATGACTGTTATATAATTATGTTTTTAATATTTAAAAATGATTGACCTAAACGAATTACCAACAGTGTCAGCGACCTTTCAGCAGGACGATGCATTACACACGGTAAATTTTAAGATATAGTGAGATCTCATTTGCAATTTTTACTGTTGGGGCTGCTGCTGCCTAGACGTTAGCGTGTTCCCCTTCTGCTAGTGATGTCTTTGGTTCGAATCGGAGCCACGTAAACTGCAGGTGGTTGTCCCTTTCTTTCAGATTTGAGGTTCCGTGTTCTACGGCCAGAAGTGCCGATCATAGTCAAACTGTGTCGCCCATCCCCGACACACAGTGACGTCTCTATATAAGTTAGAGATTCTTGAGTGGGACAATAAAGTATACAACCCACCAACCTTTCACTGTTTATTTATACTCAAACCTTATTGAAATCATCTTTTGAAACATGCACGTAGTTTTCAAGGAACAACTGTAGAGACATGCATGTAGATTAAAAATTAACAGTACTGAGCAAAGCTTAGGCTTACCTCTCGTTCGGTCCTTCTATTGTTTATTTCTTTGACAACAACACTTCTGAAAAATTTCTGGACATCTTTATCTATTAAGCTGACTCCAAAAAGCTTGCCTACTGGTCCAAGGAGGAACGGAGCAAAAACTGGAGACAAGGAATATAAAAGTTACAGTCACAACTTCAACACAAATGGGTGAAATCTTAAAGATAAAAAAATTAATTGTATCTATACAGCGAGAACATAAAACCAAAAAAGTCTAATTTCCTACTGCCATCACATAGGTGGCGTTATCGGTGATCGCTTTCTTCTTCACACGGTTGCCATTTTTTATTTAAGGATGAGAAAAACAAGATAAATAAATATCAGAGAGAGAGAGGGGGAGGGGGGGGGGTAGATCGATAGATAGATTTTGTTGGTTGGGTAGATTTACGATTATTTTGCCGGAAACGCTTTGCGGATCCTTAACTTGAATTTGTAATTTATCTATTTCATAATACACTGTATGTGTGTATTGTAATATACTGTATGTGTGCATTGTGATACGTTATATGTGTGTATTGTGTGTACGATGATGTTTGTACAAATAATCTAATAACGGTATTCCTAAATTACTTACAAGCAAGTAACATAATTGGTGACTTGAAATCGAATGCAAGTACTTTTGAAGCGTTCCGGACGAACGGGTCGTTTGGATCTTTCTGTGAATTCACTTTAATTCCAAAGGCGGTCGAACAAATAACGTCCATGGTATATGATCCGAAAACTCTGAAAACCATATCATACAACATTTACTACAAAGACTTAACAAATAGATAAATGTTTCAAACATAACACCATTTTCTGATGATATAAGTACTAGACATGGTGAAATTTTGTAAGTTATTAACAAGCGATCCCAAACAATAAACATTTTTCCTGTTATTATTTGTCTTACCGACAATTTTTTTGTTCATTTTGATTTAAGGATTCAAATTCTGTTAGATATATTATTAATAATATATAGATATAAGTTACGCTTACTTTTTCATTTCCATCTCCCTTTTCCCATCCAACTGAGACTCCATATTCTCCACTAATACCCCCGATGCTTCTTGAATCAGATTCGACATCTGTAGGGAAATGGTTCTTGTTATTGCAAACGTGGGTGATCAATCAAGTAGGGACCAAGTTTGATTATCAAACTATAATTTGTTCTATTTCTGCGAAACAAGAGTGAGTCATACCATCAGACATGCTTATCACTCATCAGTTTTCACTTAAAGAAAAGCCCTTGATTTGCTCGAACAATACTACATGCATCACGTATCAAACATAGAAAAGAAATGAGCATTTCACCGAAACAATGCATGAAAGTTCCGGTAAAGACAACTCAGTAAAATGTTGTTGCCGACCTATTTTGGTTGGTTGGTTGGGTTGTTGTTATACGTCATACTTAAGAATATATCACTTAAACGGAGACCTCATCGTACGCTAGTGAAGGGCGACAAACTTTGCCTTTACCCAGCACTTATGACCTTAGATAAAGGAGGATTCTTTAAAATGCTGACACCTTCTTTGACCTCTGTTATACTTACTCACCGGAAAAAAGGGATCAGCAAACTGTAGATTGGCTCGAATTCGAACCAATAACCACGATCAGAAGGCCAACACACTAACCACTTAGCCACATATGTTGAAGAACTGAGGATGACATAAATTGACCGAACATCGTGAGCCAAAAGGAGTGTTTGTAGTATAGTATGTTGGAAGTTTATATACCTGTCTCAGCTTCCCAGAACTAAAGGTGGGAGTCATCAGATTCCTGACCGTTTTCCAGTGCTCTCCCTTTAGCAAAGACACTCCATGATCAAAATCTCCATTTAGACCCTCGATGGTCTGAAATATAATTATACGGATATATATAATTATGTGTAGAAGTTCGAACATTGGTAAAAATGTATACCGAACCTAGGTGGTTTTATAAGAGTATTTAGGATATTTTAAAATGGACCCCTGGCCAGACAATTTCTTGACCACTAAAGTCCAAATGGAACAAAATACATAACCATTTATATTTTTCATATAAATATTTTTAACGTATTTCTAAGTTTTAGATGATGAATCTATAGCAAATCAGGAATTGTTTAGAATCTTAAAATGGTCTTATAGAACTGTTTCCTCAGAAGCAGAAATTTGAGAGTTGAAAATAATGTATAGCATAATTCGTCTCTTTCACGGAGGAGGAATTCTTTCAAATATTCCTTCACTAGTTGCTATTGGAAAGTATATGTTTCTTTTAAGTTGACATGTAGTCATTATAAATTTATTTCCTCTGGAACGTATTTATTATGAGTATGTGTATACACATGTCACAGTTCCAATATGCAAAGTAGTACAAAGTGTTATATGTTGATGAAGCGTTGTGCACTGTGCAAATATTTCTTGTGTAGTGACGCTGGCTTCTCCCGTGGGACCTCTTAATCTCTACACATGACAATCAGTTAAGTGTTATTTAATGACCCCCCCAATATCCTCTTACCCGTCTGTCAGTGAAATCCGAAAACTTTTTGACAAAAAGATCCTTCAGCATCTCTTCGTTCGCAACAAATAAATTTGGGGAGCGACCGTCGAATACCCTGAAATTCAGAAAAGGCAAATTGTGACAAATCTCTAATTGTTTGCGATTTATTCAGTTTGGATTGAGAATACAGAATTGATCACTTTAAGATAGTAAAGGATAATATTTAAAGGTAGTTTCCACTGTCATCTCTTATTCCTGAGGTAGTACACAACTTACCCCCACACCTCTCCATACTGCTTCATCCATTCAAGTTCAACCTTCATAAAACCCTGAAAAAGAAAAAAAAACATGATTCAGTATGTAGAATTAAAATATTGTCATATTACAATGAATTGTTTCATATATGAATAAGTGTGATTTATAATCTTACTTTACATTCATCAAATATGTTAAAGAAAAGATAAAGCTCGAGGAGTAAAATAAAGGTTTATATTTATAAAGGTCTGCGACATTCAGTTTCTATGTTGCCTGTTTGAATTTTGGTTCAAATGACACATTTCATATTAAAGGGATGTCTTCCAAATTCGCGTGATATGGTCATACAGAAGGGTGTTCGGTCTCGAAACATTATAATATTATAACATTATATTAACATTATAATTTGAACTCTACGTACCAGTTTAGTCTGTTTCAGGAAGTTGCCAAAAAGAGGAAGGGGCATGGGGCCCTTGACTCCCATCTTACTGAATACTCTGATGTGCCATAACATATACCTGAAAGTACAAAATCGTTTTCAAGTCGTCAGATTTATTGATAAGGTACAAGTATAATCACAACCAAACAATTACTATAGCGAGGCCTCGGGGTTTTAGGTCCCGTCTTAAGACCCATTACTTTCATTTTAAAAGCAAGCGCGTTGCGCATGAATAATTGCTACCTGTAATATCGTCCTAGTTTTATTACAACATCCATTGACCCCATATTCGATTCAGGATCAAACACACAGGGTGATGACTCTGTTTACTGGGTAAACATGATGATACATATTTTGTTTTTGACTCAAGAAAATTAATAATACCATCAAATAATGTTGTTTACAGCATTGTGTTCTGAATATTCAATTTAGTGAACGACAGCATTCCCGAACATACAGGGTTTAACAGGGTTTTAGTGATTTGCCTTCTGACCACGTGGCCGTTAGTTCGTGTCCGCGTCGCACTGCGTTTTACTTTCTTTGACTTTCGGATGATCTATAGGCAGTAAAACCAAGGTCCGTGTCGCAGTAGTTACCGGCATGTTAAAGAACCCTCACAGTACAATAGTCATAACTGCCGACTAAAAGTAAAAACTGTTGCACTTGTCCGCCACTTGAGACCATGTAAGAGAAAGATTCATGAGTGGGACGTTAAACATCAATACAACAAATACATCATCTACAGCCGATAGGGAAATTATTTCTTGGGTAAGCTCCAAGTTAGTAAGCATTATTTCAACATAGATAATGTCATATGGAAATTGCATAATGTATAATGTCTTTTACGTCCAACTCGAGGAAATTTTACTTGAATGAAGACACCATAGATAGCAATACTTTGAACACTGAAGCACCAGCACAAACTGTGTCTCGAGGCCAAGATTCGGACTCGGGTCTCCCGTACCTGACGACCACTCTAATCACCTTGGCTACGGGATTGGCTCTTCCCTTTATCTTATAAGTCTCTAAACATTAGATTTACTAAAAAGCAAACACACACCGGACAAAAGCATCTAAGAAACATAGATACAAAAGATTTCATGGCATAATTATTCAATTTCGGGTAGCCTATCAGCAATGCATGTACATATATCTAGTAAAAGCTAAATAAACTGTTTTATTTTCAAGTTTTGAACCAATCGTTGTATGTGATGGAAAACCCTTCCCAAGACTTAAAATTGCCATTCGAATGAGACTAGCTGCATTTCTTGCATGTCAAAATCGAATTTAATCATCACTGGACTGCTTTAAAGATCACAGGAAGAAAGTATTTATGTTACCGGTGTTTCTATAAAAAAAAATCACCAAGAAATACATACATGCACTAATTTTTGAAAATTCTTCGGTCTTAGATAAAAAAAGACGATAAAATACCCGGCCGACACTTTCGCTATTGTGCTACTACAACATTACCTCCCTTGAAGCGAACATTTTCTGTAGCGGAGTACTCAAATTTTTACTACCCTACCTAAATAATCAGCAACTAGTGTTTCTAATACAGTATTTATATGCGTGAGAGCACATGCACGAGAGAGAGAGAGAGAGAGAGAGAGAGAGAGAGAGAGAGCACGTTTACCATTGCAATACTTACAGCATATACAAACAGAATAATACAACGGCTAGGATTCCCCATAACGGTACGTTGCACGATCCGACCTCCATTTTGTCAGACTGTACTTATCTATGGCTGTTTTATCCGAGTGTGTCGTCGGTAAAATATCTCTACATAGGCATTACCTGTTCTGTTTAAATACATCTGCGTCAATGCTGGTTCAAAATTCAGTTCGATGAGGTCACGTGCAAATGTTTGTAATATCATTTTCTTGTTTCATGCTGAGTTGACAGCAGATGACTCAATACCAAAGGAGGATTGAGTGAAAATGTCGGTCAACTTAGTTCGCTGTTTACTGAAATAGAGAAGTGTATATAGAAATAAATTAATGTATGTGGATAACAATGTTGTTGTATACGCACTGATATAAATGTACATGAAGACAGGCAGCCATCACAGTTAAAACCCATATGTCTTATAGGTAGGGATAAAAATACACATACAAACATACATACTGAAACACGCACATATTTGCTATGTATTATATTATGGATAAAGGACAAATAATTTTATCTTGTACGTGTATATCTAAAATTGCAGAGATATAGCAAGGCAAATTAATGACCAGTTTGTCACATTTAAAAATAACGATTGATTACTCATGAAATATTTTAAAGAACTATAAATACATTAATACCATATATGGAGATATTGAAAACATCCGGAAAAAAGATCATTAGTCATTTACCCTTGGTTAAACCCTAACAAACGTATTTTTTCTCTCTTTTTGTTTTATTATATATCTTTGTTTTGTTTTTGTTTTTTGTTTTTTTATTGTTTTGTTTTTTAATCAATTCCAAATTTTCAAATTCGTTAGTCAACCAATTCATATGTTTTAGTTTGAATATACATTTTAACCTCGCTGAAAGACCTTCCCCTTAAGAGACAACCTTATAATAAAAACATCTGGGTCTCTTCAAAACAGCCACCTATCAAATCCGACCAATTGAAGTTAGATACTTAAGTAATATCCATGCTGCATTGTGAAAGATAAGTAGAATTACTGATAGTATGAGAGCACCATGCTCTTCAGCTTCCTTTGATAGGACTTCACTTGATTCTATTTGAGTCAATTGAGTCAGGACTATTAGGTAAAATTTGTAAAAATTATTCGCGTATTTTACGCGACAACTCAAACGAGATACTTTTACTTGTGTACTCTTACAGATAGCACATTTCAATACATATTTATAATACGATGTGTCAAATTGAATACGTTTAAATGAAGTCACACTGCCTACAGGTGACATTGAAGAGTCTGTGAAATAGAACCGATTGTCGATTCTTATGGATTACGTATTTATATGCGTTCTGTATCATCTTGATAGGGCGTTATTAAAGTCAATGTGATGGTCGTAAATCTTACTTACGTCACATCGGTCAATGGTTGGCAGTTAACAAAACGCATCGTTCACTTAAATTGTTTGCGATATTTGATCAATGTCTCTAAAAAGGAGAAGAAAATATATTGAAAATAAAAATGTGTGAACTTTAGGTACTACACGAGACAATTTCTCTCATCTTATAAAATATGTTATAGTTAGGTCTATAAAATCATACCGTATTTTGACAGATTTTCCCGGTATTGAAATTCAAGCAATTTAAAACCAGTAGTTTATATAGATGTGGCCGTGATACTGACTACGATTTATTCTAAAACATCAATGTAAACATGTCCCTTTACCGATGCAATGAAACACAGTGTTTCATATTATCTCGATCTGATTAAAAAATGTCGCATAAAGCACTAGTAATTTATGTGAGCAATAAAACCCTTAGCTTACATCATATTCATCTTGATAAACTGCTGTCATATATGGCTGGCATCACGTAAATTTTGTAGTTTACTATAGTTAAGAAAAATGATGACATTTTAAAGATAATTTCACACAACAGATTCATATATTTTTAAGTTTTATTTCCGGTATGCTCAAACATTTGTTCTTGTAGATACTATTATCAACAAGTTAATACTACTGATAGTGTAACACAATTTATGCAGGTCACCTAAATGCTTTCATGATATATAATGCTGTATGTTTGACTTTGTTATAAATTGGAATCATCTTACGATTTCACCGCTTCATTGCACTTGGAATCGTCCAAATCAGTTTAGATGCAAAGAAGTCATAGCAGTCGTATGTACAAAATAAACGAATATTTCAAGTTAGGTTATCCGCCAGTAGTACTAAAACAGAGATTAATACATTGCTGCTATATTGATAAGGTTAGGGGAAAGGGCAAAAAGTACGTCACATAGTTTATACGCGGTAACAGGCAGTTTGTTTAACACGACATCTAAATTTGCTAGCAAAAAGATTACACACTGACGTTCAGTGTCAGACATTGTTAAATACCCCGCCGTCTAAATTGCCAGCCAAAGTGTTCTCAGAATTATAAGCAAGCGAGTGACCGACCAAATGTATTGGCAAGCCAATTGTTGGCGAGCCATTTGATATTGTGTCGTAGTTTCAACCTAATCGTTGTACGTACATATTTGATTTTAGTTGAGATAACATTTGTTTAGGATTGAGAAAATGAAATATTTTTGTTGCTGTTTCTGATGTAGTTACAGGTCTTGTTTGACAGCAATTTTCTATCTGAAATAGAGGTGAACCATTCTTATAATATTTCGCTCGTATTGGTTGATCAATTCTTCGTATGTGTTTATAGATCAACATGTTAGCAAGAGTTATAGTTCTTTCCTGAACAAATCAAGCAACGGCTATCAATATTACCGTTAATACAGCTCGAGAGGTCGTGCCAGTTAGATGTTAACTTGAAAAGGCTAAATCTCTAACCGACTGACATCACTGTCCCCTGGATATGCTCTAGATTCACCTATGGTTTAGATAATTTATGCAATCGACAATATGGAGATTTTGACATACAATGTTCCTCTGTGGCTGGTCATCTGCGTACTTCTCTTTGTTGTCTACATTATGTGAGTATGATGTTCTTTTCTACAGTTTATGTGTATTTGTCATCCTCTTACACTATCTTGGAATCCTTTGTCAGCTGATTCTTGTGTAGAGGTGTGGATGTGTCTGAGCTAGCTAGCGACCCAAGGAAGTGATGTGCGATTAATAGGATTATGCATAGCCAATCTTTTTGACACAAATAAAACAGTTCTATCTCATGCCCACTGAACTAGATTTTCTAGCAAAAGGACGGTCTCACCGTTGTGTCGATGCGAAATTTATTTGTTATGTCGTGTTGGTAAGCGGGAATTGCACTGTAATCAAAGTACTGAATTAAGTATTGTTTTGTTGATTTATTTGTTTATTAGAATTGGTGTCTGTTTACCAAGGCTATAAATAAGTCGCGTAATGTTCGACTACAGATATGGATATTGATTTTGGAGCTCTTCTTGTCCTTTGGTTTAGAAAGTACAATGGCCGGTATTCCATATCCCAAATGTTCGGTCACATTATAGAGCCCTTCATATCCAATGACCAAGAGTAACGAAATTGAAAGGAGTAATTAACAGCTTTGCAAAGCAGCAGAATAACCAAACTCTAAATGTCCCTTACTTCAATTTGAGCCCAAGTTTGTTGGTTGTAAAGCTCCTTAACATCCAACTAAATAATATTTCACTGATATGGAGACGTCGCCTTGTATAGGTGAATGACATGCGCAGATCCAGGATTTTTTCCAGGGGGGAGGGTCGATATTTCCCAGGTGGTCCAACTTGTGAAAAGGAAAAGAATAATAGCAGTAAGAGTTCTCCAACGCGCCTGTTATGGAACCTGGGGTTTTACTCCCTAATCCGAATGAGAATTAATTGTCTAATCCTAAAGATATGGGCCGCCAACCGAAGCGTGGCTAGGATTTGCAGCCACCACGCAACGGTCAGAAGGTGAACATGCTAAACACTATGCCTTATAATGGGCGGTGACCTCAGGGGCTCCGGAGGAGTGAGCAACTCCTGCCCCACGCGCAATATCCATAGTGTCACCTATGTTTCAAATCCGGAAGGAAGTCTCATTCGATGATGGTCGTAAACATTTAACACGTAATTATTTTGTATGTATTTCTCCAACGTTTATGAGAATATCACAACACTAGGTTCCAAGCAGTTTAATCACGAGAGAGAGAGAGAGAGAGAGAGAGAGAGAGAGAGAGAGCAATTATGACAATTAAAAGTATGCTTACGAGCGCTGGGCATATAAATGTATGCAATTGATACAAATTTCTTCAATCTCTGAAGAATGAAAACAGTATCATAGAGCAAAATATTCTCACGTTTTTGTTGGCTCCTGAGAAACTTTAAATTGTTTAGATTATAGGACGATTTAGTGCCCTCGGTAATGAAAAGATTAGCAAACCAAAGCAAAAATGCTATGTATAGCTTTTAACTTTCTACGCCATATTTACTAAGAATCTTCAAACATAGCACTTCATCTAATTCTAGTTACAAGGCAGCGGTAAAAAAGAATTTAATGTCAGCTCAAGCGTATTGATTTTCTTTTCAAATTGTCGATTTCGAAATCCCAAATATATTACTCGCTGTCGTTGAGACGATAGGTCGCGCGCAAATCAAATAAATGCTTCACCAGAGTTCTATGTATTAGGTTTGATGTATCACAGTGCACGCGTACTATGGGCTTATCGGTTTACAGGTTAAGGTCTAGTATATTTTGTGCTTTTTATCATCAAATGATATCGTGAACTGAACTATAAGTGCACTTGATTAGAATGTCAATGAGAACATATTTCAAACTTGCTCAATGAACTTGTAGCTACACGTATCTTTATTGTTGCACTTCACCCAAAGGGTGTATTTTACATATATTAAATTGTATGTATCTATGATTGTGCGATCATTACCGTGTTTCACAAATAAGTGGAGAAAAAGTATGGTGTCATCAATTTTGTACTGCTGCTTGACCCATGAACTAGTATGATCGGACCGCCGTAAAATGCCTCGAATTATTGGCCAAAAATAATTTACATCTATCTTTGAATTCTCCCTTAAAGGGTAGAATCTAGAAGCAAATGTAGAAACTTTAAAACAATCAGCCATTCAGGAGAATCATATGGTTAATACAAACAAAATGTTTACCAGCTCGTTGAATCTAACAGGGTCTTTTGCGTTTTAATAAATTGATACTAAGCAAATACAACGCAACAAAAGAAGAGTATGAATTTGTCTGATGTCTATGGTTGCAACCTTTTAATTCAGTTCAACTGGTCTGAACCAACAAGCCCATTATTAGCATGATCGCGGTATTTTTCCTAAACTGGAAGATGTCTGCTCATTAATATTCCCATAGAGATGTCAAAGTTGATTTTGTTGGATTTTACTTTTCTATTACCAGAATATTCATCAAACAAAACTAAGTATGGAATTAAAGTAACAATATATTTCCTGACATTTTGCATGTGTAGCGACATTCATTCTACCAGGCATACATTTATCATAAAACAACACTTCAATTTGAGATATACCCGTGTCCATATACTCGGTAGCCATGTTGGATCTAGCAAGTTCAAACTT
>JACSZP010045374.1:0-11472 GCA_016161895.1 Pinna nobilis | reverse complement strand
GATACGGTAACTTTCCCACTTTTATTTTAAGGCCTCACATTGACCTAACGTTGTAAAATACCGTCAAACTATACAAGAAAAATCTTAAGAAATTTATGTAGCAACTGTCGAGTAATACTAACTGTTCGTGCCACTTCATCATATCATGTCAAAAGTGGATCATTAACAATGATAAATGGACCTTTATATAAATGGTGAAACGAAATCAGTTTAAGTTGTCCTTTCAAAAAGGCAGTCGAGAAGCCAATGATTCTTTTCTGAAACCCGAACCTTGAACTCCAGATACCGATGGCAAGTAATCAACTAAGGGGACAAACAGAAATCTATATATCTAAAAAAAAATCACTTTAGAAATAGCATGCAAGAAAAATGATCATCTGGGCATAATGTCGGCATTGGTAAGATGAATGTAACGATCAGTGATCGATCTCAACTTCTACGGAATGCAAAATACAGAGATGGACAAACACCTACCCCGGAATAAGCAAATTAAAAGAATATTTAGCATCACTGTTTTGTATATTACTTATATTACGTTTTTTTCCTTTTGTCGTTTAATGGTTTATAGTATACACTCCTGTACTTATTAGGCACGCCTCAAACAACTGATTAGAAGCATGACGTAAAGTCTGATTAAAAAGGAAATGAGACTATGAACGACGGTCTTGTAGCAAAATGCATCTGATACGTTTAACAGATACAGTAGATGCCTTTTACGTGGACATTGTACCATGGGGTATTACTAGTCCGGAAACCTTCATTCCTGAGTGAATAGTCAGTATAAAGGGAGCATTGGGATTACAAAATATACACCTATATAATGATAAATGCAAACGGATATTTTTGTACCCGAGTAGTTTTGTCCAGAAGGCGAAGCATCCGGGTTATTAGTCTCAGGATTAATAAGGCTCGACTGTATACTAAAAACTACAGTTACGAAGGCTGGGTCTTGTATGAAATATTCTAAGATTAAGATTAACACACTTTTATTGTTGATACCTAAAGGTAGGTAACTAAATTAACAACTCGTAAACACACACACAATGAAAAAATAAATGCAAGAGCTATACATAGATATATGCTAGAATGTTTCAGTAATATTTCGTTCTGGTAGAAAACAGGACACTTTCTGCTACGTAAATTTCCTGGTGCTGTTATTCATCGTCATACTGAACGCCAACTTTTCGCCTTATCTCGTCCATGATGTAATATACTGCTTCACTATCTCTCTGTGACATGTATGGACTATCCAATAAATCTGAAACATTCTTCATCGAGTCAATTACGTTATTTTTTAATTTCATTTAGGAGAAGCATAACTAGTTTAATCACCGATATATATTATACATAAATCATGATCGAAAATAACATAAATAATTATTCCGGAATATTTCGGTTAACAACATTTAAAAAAATCGAATCAAGATGATCTTAGTCACCTTTCATTTGAGGTCAGTTTAAACCTCGTGGTTTATAATTCAAAATAAAATCCGGGGCATACTTTTGATAATTATTACAAATCGAAATCGGATTTGTGTTGTATTGTTGTATAACGCCCCACTCAAGAATAGCTCACGTATATGCAGACGTCACCATGTGCCAATGAAGGGCGTTTTGTATATGTTCGGCACTTTTGGCCTTAGAGCAGGAAGGGTTCTTTAACGTGTCAACACCTACTGTAATACGGTACCTCTGTTCTTACTTTCTCATCCGAACTACAGGGACGACCAACAGCACAGCACACGAGGGTTCGAACCATTCGACTCGAATTCGAACACGCTAACCACTCGGCTACGAGGGCCCTAACTAGAGTTGAGAATCACTGCTTATGCTAAGCAGAGATGCTGACACTGCAACTTTGAATTGAGGCCGCCTACAATTTTTAGGTGATATAGTATACGTTTCAACTTCAGCGAAATATTCAATGACTGTAAATAAATTGAACGACTGTGAACAAAAATGAATATTATCGTTTTTCAACGGGAAAGTTGAAAATATTTTTTTCGAATGTTTACCAATTTTCTCGAAGACCAAGTGCTAGCACAGAAACCAGCTATAAATGGTGAGTGAATTGTGCAATGGGCACAGAGTAATTACCTTCTTGAATACATCTTCTTACGTGGTCTGCCTCGTATCGNNCTACCGTTGCCATAAATAAATGGAACAGGTCCTTCAGGTAATTCATTTGACACTTTACCAGATGGCAAAACTACATCTTTTGGACAGTGAAAAAAGTCGTCAATCAGCATGAAAAATTAGTGTCCAGATAAGTCGATAAATAAAATGTAAAAGAAAATGAAGACATATAATAAGACGATAACAAAATAATGATAATAATAATAATAATAATAATAATAATAATAATAATAATAATAATAATAATAAAAGTAATAATAATAATAATAATGATAATAATAATAATTATACAAATAATTAAGATAATAGAAAAATAATAATGATAATAATAATAATAATAATCATAATAATAATTCATTATTATATCATCATCATCATCATCATCATCATACCACTATTACCACTATCAATAATAATAACAATAATAGAAATAGTTATTGCGATAATGACAAATCTGAAAACAAGCACAATTTATTTCCGCTATGCCTCATATCTCTTATGCAACTTCTGTAAAAGTTACTTTTTTGTGGCTCTTTGATTGGCGTGATATCCTTCTGACAATGAGGTTCGAATCCAAGCAAGGCTGCAGTTGGCCGTATCCGTGCTTTTGAATCAGGCGGTTAAAAACTAGGTCCTGTGCAACACAAACGAAAAACCTTCCTGTTGTAGGGAAATAATTGCCGACCGTTGGCCTCATTTGTGCCAACAAAACGATCAACCTACCTCCATTATGATGAAATAATGATTTTTATTTATTGAAGGACAATGTTCTTCACACCAATACCAATGGAGCAGTCAGTTTCTTTCACAACTGAATTTGTGACAGATTGACTGTATGCATAAAAAAGTAATAAATATGATAATTTTTCAAAAGGTACTAATACATATTAATAATTACTTTGATACATCCTTCGGTTCCAAGAACTTCGGCACGTAATTTACCATCAATCTTAGTGCTGTAGTTTAACACTGCCCTTGCACCATTTCTATACTGTAGCATTACTGAACTGTCGAGACCCACCCCTGCAAAATATAAACAAATCAAAATATATCTGATTATTTTCAAAAATGAAAATAAAAGCATGAGGATATATCTAAAGAATCGGAAGGACCACGCGTTTAAAATCGTACATAAGCGGACAGCTAGTCCCGCTCGAGTGTGTATGTACGTAGATGGAAATGTATGTATGTATGTATGTATGTATGTATGTATGTATGTATGTATGTATGTAAATATGCAAAGCGGGGGACATTAAGAATTGTGACAGTTTCTCGTTCCAAGAATGCATCAACACTTGACTTCTTTATTCGGACATGGTTGGAAAGTTATGTAGAGGGGCGCTGAACAACAAATTTAAACGGAAGTAGTTCTTCCCCAAATGGTCATTGTGTTAAAATGATATCAATTTTTAGTCCTTTCTTTACACACGGATTCTGAATACGGATGATCGGTGGACTTATGCTCCTGGGCACTTCGTCCCACCTCATTTTGTCCGGGGTCCGTGATTGCCTATTTTTTATTTTGTATTCCTAATATAATAAATAAAACGGATCATTGCTCTTTAATGCTACAGTCTTTTTAATGGAAGTCATGGAAAACAGTCCGATGCAGGGAAAACAGAGAAACGATAGAAATCAATTATTCAATTAGGTAGGTTTAGCACGTTCATTCAGATTTCCAACAGCGGTTATCTTTTCCGGTTTTTCATTGTTGAACACCAAACTTGCAAACTGCATTGGGTATATGCCCATAGTCAAAAGACAACCACCGCCTTGATCCCGGTCAAATATCCAACGCTCCTGGTTTTTTACCCGTTTGCAAAATTGAGCCGTGACAAGTCGAATTTCACCAAGGGAATGTGATAACAGTTCCTGTCGAATGCGTTCATAGTTTGGGAAACAACGAGACCAAATCGCCTGAAAGATGTAGATAATAGATACGAACAATTTTGAAATACAGTATACGAAACAGAATTTTGACATAATAACATGGCACGCAGCCTCATTTGGGGGATCTTGGTCCTATCCTCGTAGGGATTAACAGCTGTTTTCCACAATTGCTTTTCACGTTGAGGATTTTGTTCTTCAAGATCTGATATCCCAGTCCTTTGAATATAATTTTGTAGGTCTCCAGTTTTATTACTAATGGTCAGTAATGCTATTGGACACGGTATATAATATTCTAGCATGCTTGTTTATCTGTAACCGTGAATGTATTTCTCGGAATTGGAATATCATTCTTCCAAGTCCTCTTCACAAAAAAATCCTTCACTCCTCTACCTTTAATAGCTATCAGAAAATTGACTGTCCAACTGAATGGCAAGGAATGATACGCGATGTTAAAATATATCAATACATACTTGATACCTGAAATATTATGTTCGTATATCCAAAGCGCAAGATGCCATTTCACTACTCTATTGTACGGTTCCCGCTCTCTGGATATTATTTGTTTTAAATGATATATGAGCTGAAATTAAGACCCGTATGAAGCCGCATAAGTCACGGAAAACGTATATGTGTACTTACTTCCATGAAAAACTTCTTTTTCTCTTTCGCTACCTCGTATACCTCACGAACCTCTTTTTGGTTATATGCCATCGGTTTCTCGCAAAGCACATGATGTCCGGTGTTCAACATCTGCTTAGAAAGTAACACATGAAAGTTGTTCGTTATCCCGATGTACACAACATCTGGAAGATACAAAGAAGTACTAGAAAGAAGTACTAGGAAGAAGTACTAGAAAGATAAACGTCTAAAGTATATTGGTTGGTTGTGCATTCGATTGACGTCCCATCCATTTATTTGAACGTATATGGAGACGTCACCGTGTGCCGTCGAAGGGTGAGATCCTTTGCTTATCATTTTTACGTCTAATCGTAGAGCAGGGAAAGAAAAAAAGAAAAGAAAATGACACCCGTGACTCCGGATCCCTATTTTAATTTTAAACACAAAAATAATGAGAAGGGAAAATAATTCTGAAAAGAATGTTGGCAACGAATGTGCTTGCACTTGAAACGAAACAATATTCGAACATTATTTTTTTCTTTATATGTTGAGAGTGAATAGCGACTCCAAAAGAAGAAATGATTTGATGCAATTTCAGCTTTAATAAAAAACACTAGTTGACTCATATATTCTTTCGCACAATGTCATTTCAATTTAAAAAGGTTGATTGAGGTCAACATTATTTTTCTTGTTTTTATTTCCATAATTCAAAACGACTTGCGTTTTCATCACATTTTCTATTTGTTTGAAAACATTTATTAATTTGACTTACGTACACAATATTATACTAATCAAGCGGTTGTGCATTTACATGGTTTACGTCCATTGTTCGTATTTGCTCTGTCGTTGACCAATGTATAATATGAAAAATCGATCAATTTACTTCCCAGGTTAAAAACAAACCGTCAACCGTTAAACTGAAACCAGCTCTCAATACATTTGACCATAACGATGAAAGAAATCAGGATAGAATACTAGTATTCGTTAAATGTTTAGTGTCTTAATGTTCCAAAACCTTCTACGGCACGATATTTAGACTTTATTCTCTCTCCAAATAGACAGGTCTCTTATAGCATGACCTTGAATAGTGGACATCCTAGTGAAACAATCGAGCCCCTCTGGCAGAATGGAAAAGCTTTTGATCTCTGATCTAAATCCGTTTTTTTTCTCAATCCTGTTTCCAGGAAATTTCCAATTTTACTTACCAATGCCAGTTTAAAGGGATACATCCCTAACTGTGATTTAGCATCACTAATACAAATTTAAATGGAATCATATGACGGATATATGTTCAGTAGGCACAAAAATGACCTGCAGGATACAACTGGTACTACAGTCTTACCAATATCCTTATTGTTAGCGATGTCATCATAGGTACCATAGGCTGTTTTGATGTCAAAATTATCTGCAAAGGCTTTGGCCCTCTCCGCTGATCTCGCAGCAATGGCTGTAATCTTTATAAAAAAAGAAACGTACATCAAAGATGATGGAAGATGTATACTTGTTTATCTTGGACGACGTGTTAAAACACAAGTGTTAAACCGTAACATTATGTGTGAACATATGCATATAGTATTGATAGTTGATATGATTAAAATATCAGTAGTTTTGTAAATACGTTTTCTCTCTAGTCTAATGATCTTATACCATTTTGAGACCGAGAAAAACATTTATGTAAAGTCTTAGCGTCATAGCAAATCAGTTTGTCGTATATTTAATATTCTTTCACGACATCGCGAGAAAGAGGATTGGGATGGTATATTCTTTGTGATGCACATTCAAGTATGATAAGACAGTGACACAATACACGGTTGATCCTGTATAAGGGCGTTGTCATCGTATTGTTTTTAAAATATTGAAGAGATTGAAGGTTTCTGTAAGAATTTTGTTTTTGTTTTCGTTTTTTATCTGTATTTGTTTAATTTGTTCCGCGGACAAGGCGGGTGCCTTGCGCGGAGCATGAGTGGCTAACCCGTCCAGAGCACCTGTACTCATCCTCGGTTTTAGTGAGGCTCGTGTTCCTCTTTTTAGTAATAGGTGAATTTGTGTATTTCCGATTGTAGTGTTGTGTCCTTTTGCTTTTGGCGATGGTTTTGTCGGTCGTTAACGTACTGAATTCGGAATACCCATTGGTATTTTCTACTTCACCCCTTTTACCACATTTGTTTATACTACACGCCAGAGAATAGTTTCATTGCTATGGTCTTTTTCCCTTCCATTTTTAAATTAGTTTTTTTTATCTCTATAGAATTATAATATATTTGAATCCATACCTCGTGTTCTCCCGGCGGCAGCGTCTTCAACGCTGAGCAGAAATCACTTGATATTAGACCAGCGCCACAAATTCCCCACCGCAGAGCCATTTGAATCCCTGCAATTATGAAATGCGCAATCATAAAGATGTCACAACTGTGATGATGTTGATTTTTAGTGCAAAGAAAGATTATTTACAATACCAATGAGACATTTAGAGCTAGAGACACAGACAAGACCTCGGAAAACACAAAGAGATTACAATGCAAACAGTATTTCTAAATATTACTTAAAAGAATCAAATAGAGTAACAGGAAATTGTAATTGTCCCTTTGTCCTACAGCTGTTCTAATCATTAACGAGGTATAGTAAATGAAGTTGAAGTAACACAGAATTATGGTGAGTAGACGGGACTGTTAATTCCTATATTGTGAGTGCTTGCTAGTGTGTAGGTTAGATTCTAATAGCTTAAGCTTACATTGTATGTATGGAGAAAAAGACAATCTAAGTGGTATTCGCATGACGACTTGATGTTGTATCGACGAAGATTGGTATTGTAGAAACAGCGGGAAAAAGACACCGTAGCTTCGTGTCACCCATGCTACAAATCGGGGAAGATATCGGATTGCATGTAAATGTATCCTGTCATTTGATATCGCACTCAAACTGCTAATAAATATTTTTCAATTTCGATTATCATGTTATTTCTTTGGAAATATATACATTTCAATTTCATCGTCTTTTGTTATGCTTATTCTTCTGTAAAACTTGGCGACAAACCTGGATAAAGGTAAACTCACATTTGACCTTGAATTTAAGCAGAAATAATTAATAGTCGTGATGTCACCCGATGCTCATTAGATTTATCTTGTCTATTTGGAAACGTCAATAAAAATAGCTAGTAAATCAGCGAACCAAAGAAATACTGGGACCATGGATAAGCGTAATGGATTAGAAATAGAAAGTAAAATAGCAAAATACGTTGTAATTACTTAGCATCTGATCAGAGTATCTCGTCAATGAATAAGGGGCAGTGATATACCGAAAATGGGCTTCGCATTTTGCAAGTATAGCCATTTGAAGTTGACGAAACTTTTACGAAACGAGACTTCGTATTTCACATCCCATCTCAACCGAGGAAGGGCCACATTTACTATCTAAGTACAACGTATTTACTCAAACGTGAATACGGGCCATCTATGCCATGTAAATGCCCAGTCAACTTCCGGCCAGTTTTTGTAGTTAACCATCTTTTGAGAGAATATTCCGTCATATTTTTTATTTCTGTAGTTGTTTTATCGTTATTGTTTCACTGACGCTAAGTATTCATCACTCATATATATGTGGCATCGCCTGTAAGTGAATGGATCCAGAAGTTAATGCGTATTGTTGGTGTTGTTGCGTTGTTGTTCAATGTCCCACTCAAGAGTATTTCACTCATATGGAGACGTCACCGTTTGCCGATTAAGGGCGACAAATTTTGCCTGTGTACGGGACTACTGGCCATAGAGCAGCGAGGGTTCTCTAACGTGTCAACACCTACTGTGTTCGTCCGAGACACAGGGACGGCCAACCGCGGAGTGGAGCTGCGGGAATCGAACCCGAAATCCCTCGGCTCGAAGTCGAACACGCTAACCACTCGGCCACGGAGGCCCCTAATGCGTATTGAAGACGTAGTGCAACTGAATAGTTCTGAATTCCTATTATCAATGATCGGCACTTATGGCCGAAGTGCAGGGAGGGTTTTTAAACATGCTGACATCTACTGTGAGACTGGATCTCGGTTTGTTATGTCTCATTTGGAAGACAGGCGCAGTCATCGGCAGAGTAGTGTTGATCCGAACTCTAGGCTGCACAAACAGAAGGCTAGTACGCTTACTACTAAATGGCGGCAGCCTTTTTTCGGCATGAAAAATCGGCTTTATTATCGCACCCGAAGAACAGGAAGAGTAAGATTCTTCCATAGAGGTTTGAGTTTCCGACCCACTGGTCTGATGTCCCATAGACTTGTTGCTGATGATGAATAATGTACTGAGTTGCTTTGTTCAGCATCTTTACAGTCAGAAAGACGAAAATACCAAGATGTAAATATTTGATTTAATTACGAAACACTTTTGAAATCCAATACCTCTCCTATAAAATACCAAGTTTGACCGACAACTAAGAAGTGCACAAGACTACCGAATGTCCATGGTACTGAATTTGTGGTACAGGAGAGAAGTAGACGGGGTGCGTATTTTTTCTCCAATAACCCGTACTTTCACTTTACCGACCGTAGAATTTACGAAAAGCTAACCTAACCGAGAGTATTTGAACCCCTGTAATATCAACTTGATTGTCAGAAGCCTACCCACATTAAAAAAAAGCTCATCAGCTGAGGAAGATCTAGCGTATCGAATAAGTTGAAAGAGACATAAACTCCATATGCAGGTGAGGAGGGAATATTATAAATATGGGAAGTTAACACTGGTGAAACTGAATCTACCCCGGCAATCATAAAGACGGGTCGTCAGTTTACCGTTATTGTCTAAGTTCAGTAAAATATCTAAGTATACAGCAGGCGTAGAAGACTCTGCAGTGTCCCTTATCTCGAGTTCACGTGTTCAGAAAAGGGACTTTTACTTCCAACACTGTCTCTAAATCATTCAATTAATCTCCCAAGCTTTCTTTTCTTCAAGCCGTTTTTATTTAGATTTTATAAACAAAAGTTGAATATAAACATAATTCCAGGTCGATTTTTTTCATGAATTTTCATTGTGGTTGGGGAATATCTGTAAGAGCATAAGGGAGAAAATTATGCGGGCAAAACATATCTCTCACTGCGAACCTGCCTCCGCTCTCCTTCATCTTACGCTGTTATACATTTGTATTTAAATTCCCTATTTACGGTTTGCCTTCTATGGTACTTTCTTTTCATCTCCTTTGTAATCAATTTCTTTGTGTTCGCAATAATTGTATTTTATCCTTCAGCTAAGATTACGCTTCCTGTAAACGATCTGTGTATAGCTCTCTGACTTCATTTACTATAGTTTTATTATTTTTCATTCCAAGTTTTACGTTCGCTGTTAATCTTAATTTAGTTTTTAGTCATTGAAAGCCTGTTGCTTGAGATTTCAAGTACTGCGTTTATACTACTGACTTTGTTTATTAGATAAAGAATGCATGAGTTTTTCAACAGACGCCGATAATTGATCGATTTCGTAGGGTTTCAATGATCATCGATACGTTTGCGAGGTTGAGACCACCATATGTTCCTGTCATCTTTTGGTCCTATCTTGGTTACACTTGGTCCTATCCCATTAGGTCCTAAATTTTGTTTTCTTGCTTTTATACCGATAATATTCCTCATCTTGACATATTTACCAGACTTTTTCTTTTTAAAATAGTTTGGTTGTTCAGTTTGATGTTTTGTACGCAGGCGTAATTAAATTTACTCAGAGCCTTTTTATCAATTTTGTAAAGGAATAGCTGATATGATTATTGAAATAACGGACTATTTTGACATCTTCAATAGGCGGGAACTCCTTGCATTTCCTATGGTCAATCTACACTTACACAGGTTTTTTCTGAAGCGTACAATTTTCTTAATTCCTCAGCACTAATGCTGTCGATGGCGATCGGACTAAACTTATTTATACTAGTGTTTTATTCAAAGCAATGATATAAAACTAATGCCGCCATGGAAATAAAATATGGAAATACAAGTTTCAAGCAGATCTTGTAAAACCACAAAAGAGTGAGGTTAAGGTGTGTAACATCAAATAAGTATATCGTGATTTTACTAGCTCAAATGATCGAATTTAAAACATATACGCATGCAAAGTGAAGGTTTTTGACTAAAAATGTCATTTTCAAAAACTCATCGGGATTGATAATGGTCAATCAACTCACACAAATGAAATCTCGCTTAGATTCCTTCATGATTTAATATATCATGTTGATATATCAATTGGAAGATTTTCCAATGTAGTGCATATAAAAGCAATGATTCGTCAACATTTTTTTATCTTACTATACACTATCCATCATCGGTGCTGAAAGAAAAACGTAGAGAAAACAAATATGCAAACAGAAAGGAAGAAACAATAGCAGTGATAAAATGAGCTGAAGTTATTTGCTGTATAAGTCAAGGTGTAAAATAAGAGTATGAAGAACATTGATCGGTATCAAAGCAAAACAGAGGTGTTCGTATCCATGATGTTGATGCCCGCTGTGGTGGACGTGTTCACTCTCTTATTGCGTGGCTGTAGATTCAAGTCAAACTTACGCTGAAGCTTGCTGTCCCTGTCATTCATTAAACCAGAGGTCTCGTGTCACTGCAGGTATCGGCACGTTAAAGAACCCTTCCTGCTGTGCCAACATAAATGTCAAGGACTGAACCAAGTGTAACACCCTTCACCTGCTAAAGGTGATATCTCTATAAACATGCAATTGACCGAATCTTCAGTAAGACAAACAAAGTATCAACCATCTCTTGTGTATTGCAGTTTACATACGCCTTATTGAATCGATATACTTCCAATGCTTCACTATTGCCCTTAGTGATATAAATATAATATGAACTTATAATTCTAC
>JACSZP010045368.1:0-16752 GCA_016161895.1 Pinna nobilis | reverse complement strand
GAAAACTGCGTTGGAAAAAGAAGAATAATAATAATAATAATAATAATCGCAATAATAAGAGGGTCATCCGACAGTAGTCGGATGACCCTAACTAGAGATCAGCTTTCTGCTGAAGCAGAAAGGGGGTCCTCCGACTGAGCCTGAAAACAGCTTCGATTTCAGCCTCAGGTGAGGCTAAAACTCAGCTCTCTGCTAAGAGCTTTGATTTCAGAAACTTTCCAGCAAAGAAGATCAAATGACCTTTCACCTGACATCGAAAGGTCTTGCTTTGTGACCTACAACTTTGATAGAATGACACACAAGTGTAGAACGTGACATTCTCTACAACTTTGCAACAGTAATGGTGTATTAAGAGTCTCACCGTTTCTGAGATATTTGGCTTCAAAGAAATCTTCAAAAAATTCAATTTGCTCTGTGACCTTGACCTTTGATCCGATGACCTTGAAATTTCACACAGGGGTAGAACATGACATTCTCTACAACTTCTAAACGTAATAGTATATTAGAAGTTTAGCCGTTCCTGAGATATTTGGCTTCAAAGAAATATTCAGAAATTTCAATTTGCACTTTGACCTTGACCTTTGATCGGATGACCTTGAAATTTCACACAGGGGTAGAACTTGACATTCTTTACATTTTCTATACGTAATGGTATAAAGAAGTCAAACCGTTTCTGAGATATTTGGCTTCAAATGAATCTGGAGAAAATTCAATTTGCTCTGTGACCTTGACCTTTGATCGGATGACCTTGAAATTTCTCACAGGGGTAAAACTTGGCATGTCCTACAATTTTGCAACGTAAATATTTAATAAAAGTCTTACCGTTTCCGAGATAATTGGCTTTGAAATTTTCGAAAATTTCTGTGACCTTGACCTTTGATCCGGTGACCTTGAAATTTCACACATAGGTAGAACACCCGAAATCCTACAATTTCTAAACAGTAATGGTATATTAAAAGTCTCACCGTTTCTGAGATATTTGGCTTCAAATGAATCTTCAGAAAATTCAATTTGCTCTGTGACCTTGACCTTTGATCCGATGACCTTGAAATTTCACACAGGGGTAGAACTTGACATTCTCTACAACTTCTAAACAGTAATAGTATATTAGAAGTTTAACCGTTTCTGAGATATATGCCTTCAAAGAAATATTCAGAGATTTCAATTTGCTCTGTGACCTTGACCTTTGATCGGATGACCTTGAAATTTCACACAGGGGTAGAACTTGACATTCTCTACAACTTCTAAACAGTAATGGTATATTAGAAGTCTAACCGTTTCTGAGATATTTGGCTTCAAATGAATCTTCAGAAATTTCAATTTGCTCTGTGACCTTGACCTTTGATCGGATGACCTTGAAATTTCACACAGGGGTAAAACTTGGCATGCCCTACAATTTTGCAACAGTAACTATTTAATAAAAGTCTTACCATTTCCGAGATAATTGGCTTTGAAATTTTCGAAAATTTCTGTGACCTTGACCTTTGATCAGATGACCTTGAAATTTCACACATAGGTAGAACACCCCAAATCCTACAATTTCTACACAGTAATGGTATTATTAAAAGTCTCACCGTTTCTGAGATATTTGGCTTCAAATGAATCTTCAGAAATTTCAATTTGCTCTGTGACCTTGACCTTTGATCGGATGACCTTGAAATTTCATATAGGGGTAGAACTTTGCATTCTCTACAACTTTGCAAAGTAACTATATATTAAAAGTCTTACCCTTTCTGAGATATTCGGCTTTGAAAATTTCAAAATTTTCTGTGACCTTGACCTTTTACCTGATCACCTTGAATTTGTTTTTAGCTTGTTCCTTGTGTGAATGCCTAGATATCTCCAATATATATGTCTATACAAAATATTTTCAGTTTTCGAGATAAATTGAGTCAAAGAAACTAAAATCTGATCCCTTATTTTTAGCCCCTAGCGAGCTTTTTTGCTAGGAACTCCGAGAAAGGTTTGAGATGCCACCGCACAACTTCAGTCTTTGCCCTTTCTGAAAATCAAAACGCTCTGTACTTTCAGTAGTAAGGGAGGAGTTGTCGTCACAAAATTGAGCTTAAAAACATAAAAGTGGAGATAACGCAAAAAAGAAGGGTGATATTGAGAAAATTAAAGAAATGTCTAGAGATATGAAGCTGATGCAACACATGATTATGATTATTATATTGTAGCTTTACATAGCATTTGCAAAACCTGTGTAACAAATACACATTGAACTGAATGAGTGTTTCATAATGTCATTGTGACCTCTTCTTATACACTTTTACACTTTCTTGCACTCCAGATAGGCACAGATCGTTTTTCAGGTACGCTCGTAAATCAAATTGCTTGTATCTAATCTGAGGGAAATTACTGAAACAAATTCGTAGTACTAATTATCTGTCAGGGACGAACCATGTAAAACCTGACAGTTTTGTAATAAGTAAAGCATTTTAAAGATTAAAGATGTTTCTTTACTAATGCGTTTGCTATTTTCTGTGTCTATCATTTTATGAAAAGGGAACACAGTAAATGTTTGTTTTCCGCATATATCAAGCAATACTAAGGAAAACGAATGAAAAAACAGACAACCATGATATAATCCCATTCGTTCTCACTCATAATCCTCGCAATACAGATATTTATGCCATTGCAAGATCAAATTTACCAATTATACAGGAAAGTCCGAAGTTGAAAGAGTTAGTAACAAAAACAAATCTAATAAGGAGTAGACGACAGCCGCCAAACCTGAAGAAGATGTTAACAAAAGCCCGATTCACTCTACATGAAAATAATCAAAATTTTCAAGTTAACAAGTGTAATGACAGTAGATGCGGTACTTGCCCTTATTTACATACCGGCCCTGAAATCAAATTAAACAACGGGGGTCATATTTTTACGAATAAGGATATGAATTGTAAAAGCAGAAACTTAATTTACTGTATCAAATGTTCAAATTGTGGTGAGATATACATAGGACAAACGGGAAATACACTATGTGAACGGATACGGGTGCATAGGCAACAAATCCGAGAGCCGCATCTTCGACAAATCCCACTGAGTGAACACCTAGATATATGCGGAAAACAAACATTTACTGTGTTCCCTTTTCATAAAATGATAGACACAGAAAATAGCAAACGCATTAGCAAAGAAACATTTTTTATTCAAAAATTTAATCCGAAACTAAATGCGGGACATAAATGAATGTACTTGAGAAATCCACATGACGTCATTCTCCCCTTTTTATTATGACGTCATGATAACAGTTGTTCATAGCAACGTTATCCATTCACCTGATGATTGCCAGTAGGCATGAAAGCGCTAGTGAACTATACATAATGTAAATAATACTAAATAATACACAATAATATAATTTTCAACTGGTCTTGTTGGAATTTTTTAACTATATTTATACACAGATTGGGGTCACCTGTCGATACCAAGTGATATCAAAGAAATAAGATAACGCCCTACTTGGCCACTTACAGGTAACAAGGTAGTCATACCTGTGTATCCCTACAGATTAATGACGTCAGGTACAGTAAGCCGGGTCTATCACGATATGTTCCTATCTTATCTGACTCTGAACTTCTATATTGACTTCCGTGTTTTATTGTTCAACCATGGCTATGTCTAAATGTTGTAAAGCTGTCTTTATTGTCTTTCTACAACTAGTTCTCGTAAATACAGGTTTGTTGCCATATTTGTTTTTACAAACGAACGTTTCTGTTGTAATAACACAGATTTTTATTTAACCATCTCACTTTTAAAACCCTCGATTGTACACAATTATTGGTTGTACCGTGTGCTTGCATTTCAGAGGTAATTCTCACTGACTACTGCAGCGATAAACGGAACCAGACTGATTACACGGGTACAATAAATGTTACCGTCAGTGGAATAACATGTCAAAAATGGAATGCAGGTTATCCGTATCCAAATGGTTATAAATATTGGTACGGTGATAGGAATTATTGTAGGAATCATGATAATCCGACCGGGTCGTGGTGTTTGACGACGGATCCTAACATCAGATGGGAACTGTGTGATGTGCCGCATTGTGGTAAGACAACATTATTAAAAGTACAATATTATTATATCGTCGAAACATTTTTTTTTCATTGTGGTGCCTGTTTAATTTGATACCAAGTGTCGAAATATAATTGCTTAATTTGTTCTCATATGAACGGTTTATCACATAAAAATGGTCAAATGACAAATTAGAATATTTTGCATTGCGACAGATATTTATGATAAATGGTTACAATTTCTGAGTATCTCAGTATCGCACTTTTTATCATATAATATCATTGCAAGGTTACTAGTTTTTCTCCAGAGCAATTCTTAGTTCCATCATACCGAACAAAGATGGATTTCTTACAGGTTTTACTCCCTATTTGTTCAAAAAATGGTTAATGATTTTAGCTAATAATTTGATATACAGATTTTGACTAAACTATATATTTTCTCATTGTCAGCTGAGGTGCGTTATTGTCCAGAGGAACTGAGGAGTTTACTGCATGACCCCGGGAATTGTCACTATACCTGCCACTGTAGAGATCAATGTAAGGCTGATTCTGTCAATGGTACCTGTCAATTCGGATGTGATCCTGGGTGGACTGGCTCAAAATGTCAGACAGGTACATTTATATGTTAGGGTGGGAGAATGAATGCTTACGTGTTTACAGAGTTTGAACGTCCATAAACATTGGAATATTACAATACACGTAAAAAACAAAATAAATTTGATATAGATATGTACATTGTTCTCTGGCAAAACTATTATCCGTGGAAGAAAAAGTGTAACGGATTAAGAATGCAACCGTTATCCTTTTTGTCGTTATCCTTTTCCGAATACGCCAAAAGTTAATATAGTGAAGCTTCATTAATCCGTACAATTTGATCTCAAGCAAATCGTCCGAATAAATGAGTCGTCCGGATTACTGAAACGTACATATTATAAAAGCAAGCGCAATTTGAAAATTGTGTTTCCTGAAACCTATGACGATGAAGCATCCAGATTATTGTCGTCGGAATTATTAAGCTTGAATGTACATTTTGCACCGCAATGCAGATAGATATAACCCCGAAAATTAAATTGTTAAAAAAATACAATATTTTTATATGTTTGTCTATAAAAAGTAGAGTTCTATAATAATTGCTTTTTTCATCAGTTAGAATACATCTTTGCTATATCATTAACTTTGTTATTATTCAAAGATGTTGTATATATAAAAGATAAGTCTGAAGAAGAATATGTACAATGCCCCTTATATGCCTTATATTTTTACAAAATCAATGACATCAATTTAAACAAATGTACCGTAATTTTCTTGTGTATTACCCGCTCCGTTATAGAGATGGCACACCAGTATTGTATTTATGTTTTGTAGTCTTCAGATAGCCCGGTGTGATATATTATCCGCGGGTTAACTGCCATATATACGTACTATTAATAGTAGGCCTAGGCCATATAAATACCAACAACACATGTGCTGCAAATTAATACAACATATACTTGCCTTGATTTATGGTACTAAAACTTTAAATGTTTTATATAAATGTATGTAAGTCAAAGTATTACACTTTTAACACTCATGTTATATTCCAAGACTATTGTTACCTCCATATACCACGAATCAGAGCTACAGTTTACATGTCATTGATTTATGTTTAAATGTTTTCTTTAACGTCAAGCCATTACCTGCAACATAACCCTTACGCCATATGGGAGGGTAAACACCTCTGATCCCTATGTACGACCTGGAACGACTTTGCAGATAAGTTGTCAAAATGGATACCGATTGAATGGAAACCCATTGACAACATGTCAACCTGATGGAACATGGAGTCACCTCTCTACATGTCAAGGTATGCTTGTTTTGGTATATATTAATCCTCCTCCTGTTTCGTGTTTGTATGTCAATTGGTCTGCTTCTGTGATTTATTTACTTATCATGGGTACGTTACCGTCTACTGTTGTTGTTGTTGCGTTGTTGTTTAAAGTCCCACTCAAGAATATTTCTGCCTGTGCTCGGCACTGCTGGCCGTAGAGCAGGGAGGGTTCTTAAACATGCCAACAACTACTGTGACACGGGACCTCGGTTTTTACTGTCTCGTCCGAAAGACAGGGATCTTTCTTGTTTTTGAAGATATTGCAAGAAATAAAATACATTTATTAACGCGGCACGTTACATAAATTGGACAATTTGGTTGTATTGTTGCTTAACTTCAACTCCAGAATAATATTTTCTACGGAGACGTCACAAATGCCGGTGAAAGGTGGCATCTTTAGCCTGTGTTCGGCACCTTCCGCCATTAGGTAACGAGGGCTCTTTAACTTACCAGGACTACTGTGACACCGGACCTTGACTTCCATTGTCTCATCCGACAGCGCGTTGATTAGAACCCAATTGTTAATAAACTCATTTTCACGTTCATTTTGTGAAACGAAATTTAAAACCATTGAACGTTTATTTTTTGACGTGAAAAAGTTCGCAATTTACGGGTAATATCAAAAAAATGTTACTGGAATTTCCGGAATTTACTTATGCAAAAACAAACGAAACGAAATGATATGTGGGAAATGTGAAGAATCGGGAACAGATCAACTGATGAAAATATTGAAATCCTTCTTTTGATAACAAAGAGATTGTTCTGAATCTCAGTGTTACTGACATACTTTAACATTCACTGATACTGAATGGTTTTATTCTATTTCCTTAACAGATATTGATGAATGCACCAACCCATCGGTTTGTCACAATGGTACATGTAGTAACACACAGGGCAGCTACAACTGTAATTGTAATCACGGGTACACTGGGTCAAATTGTCTACATGGTATTTTTCCTTTTATTTCTCCTGTCAAAGTCAATTTAAGATATAAAATAACAAGTAACCTTTTAATACAGTACACCTATTCCAAATATATGACTTGGTTTAAAATGATGTTTTTCCATTTATGTTTCCATTAAATATGATTTGGCTTCAGGTTATATATTAGCTGAATGTTACACGACCTGGCTTCTTATTTCAGTGACATGTTCGTTTGTCTGTTTATATTCATAGATTATTGTTTTGCTCCTCATCGTCAAATTCTATTTTCAAAACAGATATAAACGAATGCACCAATCTGTCATTGTGTCACAATGGTACATGTTGTAACACACAGGGCAGCTATCACTGTAATTGTAATCAAGGGTACACAGGGTCGAATTGCCAACATGGTATGTTTTTTTCATCGTACAATCAGCTGAAGGGGAATTTCTAAAATCCCGTCAATTCATGTAATAACCTGAATTATGAAAGATACATTTATATCGTTTGACCACTATACATGGGTTTCCCTATTTAAAACAATTGAAAAAAGTAGTCTCCCATTGTATAAGCACGTGAACATTCTCTAAAAATAACGATGAATGCAGTCATAATGATAAAAATGAGTTGAGTGACTTGCTGCTGTATATACGAGCGTATAAACATGGAATATTATTTCCTAATGTAGCTTCTGTATTATTCTGTGATTTTCTTTATCAAGATGTTGATGAATGCGGGAATACCCCAGCGTGTAACAACCATGGCTCTTGTATCAACTCACCGGGCAGCTATCACTGTACATGTGACCCTGGATATACGGGGTCTAACTGTGAAGAAGGTCATATTTCTAATCACTCTTCAATATGGATTTTACCTCTTGTGCAATGTGCCAAAAGCTATGAAATTATACATGGCCATTTGTTCAGTTTCAATTCAACAAAATATATGATGTAGAATTTAAATTCCTATTTGCATTAAGTATGTTTGTTTTGTTGTAATCATCAAATACTTTGACAGAATTCTTATCGAAAGAGATTTTATTATCAATGCATTGATGAAGTATTTGTGCATGGTTTTTTATGATATTGTATGACTGCAAAGTAAGGGTACGATGTATGGTATTCGACTTTTTTGAAGAATAAAAGCAACAGTATATGAAAAAACAAAATGCATCTATCTAAGATACTAGAGAAATAATGAGTTAACATTTTTTATGGTAACGCACTTTTCCAGTATCACTTCTTGATATCTGTTTCTGACCATCACCGATTTTGACTTATTCTTGTATTCGACAATGTGTGACACGACGGATGCCACGCGTCGAGCAGGAGTTGCTTATCCTTCCGGAACACCTGAACTCACCCCCGGTTTTTAGTAGGGTTCATATTTTTAGTTATAAAATGGGTGAAATAGAAGATACCAAGGGGCAATCGAAAAGTCAACGACAGACAAAATCGTGGCCAGAAGAAAAAGTTACACACCAACACACTTACAACTAAAAATAGTGTAACAAAAATCCCACTAAAAAACGGGGGTAAGTCCAGGTCCTCCCGAAGGGTAAGCAACTCCTGCTCCACGCGTGGCAACCGTCGTGTCACACATTTTCGAATACAAGAATAAGTCACAATCGGTGATGGTCATCAACGAGAAAAGATTGGATCGGGACTAGGTATACGACAGGGGGAGCATATCCCTCATCATGTTTTTACAGATTAACCGTTTGATCAACTAGGCCATGATGGCACGCCGTGTCACACATCATCGGATACGGGAATAAGTCACAATCGGTGATGGTCATAAACGCGCGTTTTTTTTCAGATTAACCAGTTGATTAACCAGGTCATGATGGCACGCCGTGTCACATATCATCGAATGCGGTAATAAGTCACAATCGGTGATGTTCATAAAAAGGTGGGGCGGGATTAGGTATGTGACAAGGGGAACATATTAGTGTGTGTAGTTTTGTCTCCTTTTTGTTTTGGCCACGGTTTTGTCTGTCATTGTTTTTATATCAGGGACATGTTTGGACGTTCGTGTGATGTGTTCGGTCTAAATCATTTCATCTTTATGTAGACATGGCTTTGATATATTTACACTGATTACAGGTGTGACTTGCAGTACAGCAATATTTACGTCTCCTCTGAGAGTGAACAGTACCACCGGCACCACAAGCACGGACAAACCTTATGGAATAAATCTTAGTATAGGTTGTGAAAGTGGATATCAACTTCTGGGAAAACCACTGACAACCTGTCAAAATAATGGGAATTGGAGTAACGTTCCTTCTTGCACAGGTTTGTCTTATAAAAAAAAACTAATATATCTGAAACTGCAACGCATTTTTGTACAATTTTGGAGGATATTGAAAAGCTATATCCGTAATTATGTTCAATAAGGCAATTTACCAGATCAAGTCTATTTGACGTCACAAATCGCGTTATACAGTTATAATTTGATATATTTCTTTTTTTCTGTGTTTTTAAAGTCAAAATACCTGATTTTTCAGTGACGGCTACATATTGCACGTTGACACACAAACACAATTGTCACAAGGAAGCGAGCTGTAGTTGTCATTATCTATGTCATTGCGTTGAGGGGGACTCTTGTGATCCGGACAACGGAACATGTGGAAGGGGCGGCTGCTCACCGGGATGGATGGGGAAATCGTGTCAGTATGGTACGTGTAATGATGGTAAGGGGGTATAACACACAGGGAAAGTGAGATAAAGAAAGTGCACTAAATAGGAAAACGATGGAAAAAGGTGAGATCAAGATGAAGAAAAGGGAGGAGAGAGTTTTTTTCAGAAAACACCATTTAATTTTTTAAAAGTTTCCAATTTGAACATCGATCGTTATTCTCTAAAAAACTTATCTTTTCCTGTAATCTGAGAATTTGTTGAAGCACGGGGCAGCACTCTAGAGTTTTTAAAGTAACGCTTTGACCATTAATCACATATACTTGGGATATTCTTTTGTGGTACCTGATGATATAGGGCGATTAACATAAAAGGTTTACCTGCAGCAAAAATGTCTTATTTTGCAGCCAATATTGCCTTCAACCAAGTAACATCATTGGCAGACAGTAAAGTTGTTGATGGAAAACCGGGAACGTGTAGTGAACAAATCAAAAACGTCAGTCTGTATTTCCACGAAGTATATCCCCTTTCTGCACTCCATATCATCATAAAAGAAGGTATATCAATTATTTCTGAAACGATCTATGTTTAACTGTTCGTCTGATCTTTATATCTTTATAATGTTTAACATGATAAGGTTAACCATTTGCATGAGGGATTTTACTGCTTCATACTCTATATAATACATTGATTTCATATTTCTCTTGAACAGTTTATATACTTTAAATACTGTTAGATGAATTAAATAGTGGAATTTAACAAATAATTGAAAAGAAGAATAAAGCTATGACACGCCAAAATCACATTAAACCAGGATTAACTGAGAAAAAAATAGGATTAACTCATTAATGTGATTTAGGCGTGCCATATAAAGCACAATTGTACTACTCACGACCCTATTAAAATTCAGAAGCATAAAAACAAAATAAGTACTCGAGAAATGTAAAACACAAATGGCGCTTTTGACTATCAAGAAAGATCCATTTCATCTCTTCAATGCGGTTGTTAGTGGAAATAGACATTATCTCATCGAATTACTTTGAAATGCATGCTGTTCCAATGACATTGTAACGGTAAGACCAAACGCGTCGATCGTTGCATTGTAGGAATACTCCAAACAATATAGAAACAATATCACACGAAGTTTCATTATGCATAATCAGATGCAAGATAAGAGTGGTGAGAGCAAATCGTTCCAAATATTTGGTTTAAAGTCCAGCTTCGCAATTTTTCTATTTTTTTGACAGCGTTTGTCCTATTGCTTACGTAAATCGGTACATTTTTGTCAAATACTTTTGAAGTTTCTCCTCACCACTGAAAATCATATGCCATTGATTGACTAGGAGTCGAACATAACAAACACAAACGGACCATAAATCACACAATTGAGGGATTACAAATTTTGGGAATCTGAACAAGTTTTGTGCTATACTTGAATGGAATTGCTATATATTTTGCATCTTTAAATAGACATCTAACATTTAACTTTTAATTTTTTAAATTTCTCGACAAAATATAAGTTACTGCATTGTTAAAATGTAACTTAATTGATATTTCTGCTTACTAGCAGCTTTTTTTTTGAATTTCAGATCTAAACAGGATTCATCTAACAGTTAAAACGGACACAAACACCTCATCAAATTATTCAAATTCATATTGTATCAATGACGCGGTAGCCGTACACAACAAACTGCTGATTGTATACTGTACTCATGTTCTACTGGGCAGTCAACTTTTCATCTCCTTTACTGACAAAATATCTATCTGTGAGATAGAGGTGTTTGGGGGTAGGTATGGAATACATTTATTTTACCTTTGTTCGTACTCTGCTGCTAATCCAATTCCAATAAATGATTGCCGGAAATATTGGACACTCTTTTTAAAAGAAACACAAAAGAAAAATCATTTCTTTTTATTATTTTCAAATAACAAAACGTTTTTCATTTTTTAAAACATCTGATTGGTAACATTTGAATAATAGAGAAAATAGGAAGTTTTAATAACTTAAATAATTCCATTTAATCACTTCGCAATCTTGCTCAATTATTGATTTAAGCTGTTTTGGGGAAAAATTCATAAGCATGTAATGCATTTTTAATTACGGGATTTCAATTATAGATTTTTTTTTTATTCGAAGAATGTGTATAATTTTGGAGTTAACTAACCTCTACCTCATTAACGCAATACCCGATATTTTTTTTACACATACCTCCATGTATTGTAAAGTTATGCAGTATATGTACTTGACATTTTAGCCGCTCAAAGCTCACATATAAATACAGATGGTATTTTTGATATTTTTAATCATTTAGATGTTTTTTACTCATTTGTGCACAATAATTTCATTTAATTAAATATAGGAAGAAATATCGCTCTGTGGAGAAGTACATCACAATACGGTGTATACAACGATCTTTATACACAGTACAGTTCCAGTTTAGCAGTCGATGGGGTAGTAAGTAACTCATTCTCATCGGGAACATGCTCGCACACAAAAGCTATTGTGTCAGCGGAAGAACCCTGGTGGATGATTAACTTAGAACCGAACACAATTGTCACACGGATGAAGTTGTATATACGAAGCACATATCGTAAGTCATTTTCATTATTATATATTATATAAAAGGTAACCACTTTAACCCCCCCCCCTTTATATGGTACATTGATTTTTAAAGTAAACTTTTATGAAATTTCGCAGAGTTTTTTAAAGATAAAATTTAACTGCAACAATTCATAGTAGGTCTAATAATGTCCACTTAGGTACAACGTTTGATTCACCTTTTCATGACCATACCCAATGCATACCTAATCCGTTTCCGTTCGAAAACAACAAATCAAGAATAACCACGAAGACAATATTCTGGCTCTTTCAGTGTCTAAATATAGAACAGATATGTACCCTCAAAATGATGTAATCACACCAGATGTCGGAAATAATCACAATAAATATATTAGAAAGAATGTAAATAATGCAATAATTGTCATAAAATCAACTGTATTCAGTAACGAGGCACAAAACAATGAATGTTTGCATTCTAAAATGTAAATATTTACTATCATCATAATAAGTATAATAAGTGGAATAAGTACACATTGGAACGCATGAATCAATTTAAGATCACTTGAGAATTGTATACTGTATGAATAGAGTCTATATTGTATACTATATTTTTATTCTTTAGAGCAATAAAAAGAATCAGAAGAGAAAAGGGGAGAAACGATAAAGAATAGTAGGATCTACTGAAAATGATATATTCCTAAATGCTTATCATACTTTATGTTCATTCAATAAATAAGTATAACTTGATGAGTATAATGTAGACATTCTATGATTGACAACTTGTTTTCGTGTCGATAGCTGTATCTATCATGTTTTATATTGTGAATAATAGAATCACCAAGGGGGCCTCCGTGGCCGAGTGGTTAGCGTGTTCGACTTCGAATCGAAGGGTCCGGGGTTTGATTCCCGCTGCGCCACTCCGCGGTTGGCCGTCCCTGTCTCTCGGATGAGACAGTAAAAACGGAGGTCCCGTGTCACAGTAGGTGTTGGCACGTTACGGTCATAAGTGCCGACCACAAGCAAAATTTGTCGCCCTTCACTGGCACACGGTTACATCTCCATATGAGTGAAATATTATTGAGTGGAACGTTAAACAACAACAAAACAAAACAAAACAGAATCACCAAGAAATAAAGGAAAAGAGGAATAATGATAAGGATATCTCGATATCTGTTTCACACTGTGATTGAACTTGTGTATGGTAACACGATAAATACATGATTTAATCGTGCAATCATGAGTTTGTTTACTATTTTGATTTTTCCAAGAGGGATTAAATTTCTTCTGGGCTAAATGTTAGAACGACCTTAAATTTCATTATGTATTGCCATTATCTAACTTGATAAATATTATTGCATGAAACTCAAAATCAAATTCTATGCACTTTCCTTGTAAGTTAACAACTTTATTTTGTATACTCCACTTTGAATATTTTGCCTTCATTATAGCTTTAATAACTACAATTCCGCATGCAACCATTTCAATATACAGTAGTGTAACAGAGAATGCGAAATTGGGCACCCTTCATCATTTAAGTTGTACAAATAAGCATTATTTTAAGCTGTAGAATCTTGTTATCAAATATTCGATGCTTCTACCTAAGATGACACAAGGACATATTTTACAGATGCGGAACGTATGTCAAACTTCAGTGTGAGCATCAACAACAACACACGTGTGATATATCGTCAACAGATGGATCCACCACCCGGTGTCATAGATATAGTGGACCCATTTCCCTTGACTATCAACAATTTAAAAGTTACAATACCGACTGGAGACGACAAATTTGTTTCCCTGTGTGAGGTGCAAATATTTGGTAAGTCGTAAATTGTGTTCTTGTGGTAAATTTAGTACGAAATATAGTAAAGTACAAAGTGTAGTAAATGTCCCGCTTTTCTTTCCTTCTATCTTTCACTTTCATCATTGTTCAATATCTTTCTTATCATTCATCATTACATCATATTTTGAAATTATTTTATTGTGTTTTAATTACCTTAAGCTTACCTTAAGCTCTCAAGAAAATAGCTGCAGCTTTTTGTCTTAAAATAAAAGACTTTTAAGTGTTGATACAACAAATCAGCTTAAATGGTAAGAGGAAAATGCAAATAAAAATACAAAATACAAAGATCTACAGATAAATTTGGGTAAACCTGGATTTGTTGTAGACCTCCATATTTCAGGTATTATTTGGTTCCTTATTAATTCTATTCAGACATGACAAAACATCGGTTAAAGCAATTAAGTCTATAATGTATGCTTGTTATTTCGTTTAAGCATGTATACCTGCAAGCAGCGGTGGTGAGAATTGTCAAGACTTTTGCCCGTTGAATTGTCGTGATAGCGACCGCTGCATTAACTACAACTTCCAGTGTTCAACGTGTAAAGAGGATTGGGCTGGTCCATTTTGCAGATATAGTAGGTTGATCAAGTTTGATAATACACAAACGAAAACGGAAGTTTATATTTTGTAATGTTTAGATATTTTTCAATCCTTTGGCTGTCTTAACAAATAAACACATTTTTGTGCTAGATCAATTATCAATTTTAAGCTTCATTTTATTTTTTGGATATATTTGATCGACTTTTAAATCCCTTTTAGCTTATACAATACAATTATTGCCCTGTTTGTAGGTAGGTAGGTCGATTTGTTTATCCGAGGCATGCCATATTTCCCGAGGGCGAAACCTAGGTAGTATTTCTCGTGATGGTGAATCAATCATTATGCATCCACGCAATAGGGATAGTAAACTATTTGTAAATAAAATTTGTCTAACTGCATGTGCATTCACTATTTCGGAGTTGCAGTTTCATCACTGATTAACCTTGCTACATAAATATTTGTGAAAATTTTATTTTGTTATAAACTTTAATATTATAACTAGGTCATGTATTAAAATAGGATACCCTTTTATTTTTGTATGAAACGTGACACGCCATTTGTTACTACAGTTGCTCTTGAAAAATCAGTACGATTCATTAACTAACAAAACCAATAATCAAACGCTAACTTAGCTTTATTTTTTTTCTTTTCAAGGGCAGTGTGAAAGCATTACTTCCGGTGATTTGCATTACACAAACAATATTTTCACCGAGGAAAACTTGACACAGACCACTCTGTATAGATGCAACAGAGGATATAACCCCGGCATTGAAACATCAGCTGAGTGTGACAGGAGGGGACTGTGGATCCCGGGAATACCGGAATGTAAACGTAAGATGACCGACCTTCTTTATAGCATCTTAATATATCAGTTCGAGACCCGCATATCAGCCCAAGGGAAGGAGTCTGATATAAGGAGGTGATATGAAAAATGCTTAATTATGTTCGATTTATCATATACTTTTCAATAAGTACATATCATATGTACACCTATTGCAGAGTAATTTATTTGCACATCAATAGATCGTTATCAATCATATTTCAATATGACACAAAAAGAGATGTTCATATAAGCATCAAGCCTGGAATTTCTATGAAAAATAAAAAAAAAAACATGAACATACTATTATGGTCATTGTAAAGTCTACGGTGGGAGTCGAACTCGGTGCGGCGGAAAGACAGTGGCGTGCTCTACCACCCCCACTACGGAGACCAGTGTGCCAAATAAAGCCTTGTTTTCGGTTATCTCCCTCAATTTTGAAGTTGCGTGAAGGAAAATTTTGACAACAGAGTATCTTATTCGACATAAGACTGACTAGGACTGAGCTCAGTTATCCCCAGGAAGCATCTTTATGAAAACGTATGCGTGGTTTTAAATTCTGCTGATGTACACAGAGGATTCCGAAATAGACAGTAACTGAAATCTAACGGCTATGTCGGCTGTAGTAGCCAGTAGGCCGTAGTCTACAATAGTTGGCGAGGCCATTTTAACTATCTAGTTCTACTACTTCTTCACATAAAAGCTTTTAAGGAGTTCCGAGTACATTTACTGTATTGAAAAAAGCATTAAAGTTCGAGGTATTCCAAAACGGGTGCGATAAATGGTCCAGCTATACGGTAAAGGGGTATGATAAAGGGTCCTGCGCGTGAGAGCTGATACAGCCATCGCAAAGCTATCTGTACCGTATATTCAACAATGGCTGTATCTGTGGCTAAGTATTCGATAAAACTACATTTATTATTATTTTTATAGATAACAACAATTTCATCTGAGAAACGTGTAAAATAAAATATATTGTCTCAAAAATGTGTTATTCGAATTATTCTGTTAAATGTCGGTTAAAAGAAAATATGTCATACACAAAGAACTTAAATGAGATATTTGAAAATCAGATGCATTTGTATATTAGGGATCCGCAGGGCACACGTTGTTAACGTGTTCAACTTCCAATAGAAAGGTCCAGAGTTCGACCCCGAGCCAAGGTACGATGGGGTTGATCGTCCCTGTCTCTCAGATTACACGGTAAAATCCGCGGTCCCGTGTCCCAGTAGGTGTTGGCGCATTAAAGAACCCTCCCTGCTCTACGGCCATTTATGCCGAGCATAGAAAAAAAATGTTCGCCCTTCAACGGCACACAGTGACGTCTCCATACAAATTAAAGATTCTCGAGTGGGGCGTTAAACAACAATACAACCAACTAATCAACAAACCGATATATTATGCTTCTTCTTTATTTAAGCTGTAGAATGCAACGCTCTGAATAAATCCACTCACCTCCAGATATTAGGGGATAGTGCGCGGAATATATACGTATTCCAAGAAGAAGTTTCGTTCGGATGTAGCCACGGATATTCTTTACAAG